>JAGDQM010042173.1:3068-15436 GCA_017580835.1 Termitomyces bulborhizus | reverse complement strand
AGCTTCAGGATCACCATAAAGATACAGCTAAAGGAACGTCAATTAGAAACCTAAATCGTATTATAGTACTCAGCAAATTGATCATATAAAGCAGTATAGAGTCCTTCGTGTCCTTTCTTTCGTAGATAGTTCCATTGCCAAGAGTGAAAGATCATAATGCAACGACAGTCCAGCCATCCTCTCCCATTCCGAAATCCCTCGCACTAGAGATCTTCGCGCCAACTTCACCCATGACGGCAGCAGGATCGAAGAGGGTGATGGGCATTGGAAGCGCACGCCTTCTTCGTGGACCGCGAGGATTGTCAAAGCGGGGCTCCATATGGCCCTGAGGCTCCGGAGCTTTGGTACCCGCGAGTAGCTCGCTAAGAGACAATGGGACGATTACGCCTCGCCTCTCGCGAAGGGACAAACCGATGTTCGAGGAGGTTGATGAAGACGAGAGGGTAGAGAGGGTAGATGTTGTGGAGTCGCTAGACGTAGAGCGTTTGTGGTGGGATGTTCCATATCGGAGTATTGGGCTGCATGGTACAGCATCAGTTACAAGTGCGGACGGCATCGTGGATGCACTAGTGTTTGTTAGAGGAGTTGGGGATTAAGTGTAGATACGTCACGAGTTAAGGATTGGATGGTGCTTTTTCAGAATATTCGAGGCCCCGGTCAACGTAGGCGATGATTAGATTGGCTATAATTCGATTCGTTTGTCCAAGCGGTCGAGGTCATTATATATGTTCTCCATGAAGCGGTGTATGTGAAACTGCACTGGAAAGACCTTATTGTATCGTGCGCCTTGGCGACAGGAAAAGACTCCATCATCAACGATCTATCTGTTTCTCGTGGTACTTCAGAGCAACAGAAGCAGAAGAAGCCACAGCTTTTCGCTTTCCCATGGGAGTTCTCCACTCTTCGAATTCTTTGGAAATGGGTCGTCACAAGTATTGACTCGGTAGCAGAAACGGTGGAACAGATCCTTCGTATGGTGCCAACGAGCCTCACGCACCTACTCTGGACTCTCGATGCTTGCTCGATGCTGTAAATCATGAGGCAGTGCCAAATCCAATAAGTATTACTGATTCTGGCTATCCATTGATCACCACGGCCAAGATCAGGATCAAACTCACGGCTGGATTTAGTAAAATAAGCACGATGTGTCGAAACAGGCTCGCTAAGAATGGAAAGCCAATCGTGGAAGTCTTGTGATTGAGATCAGTTTCCCCGTTTTGTTTCAGACATTAGCGGCTCTATTGAAGATGTGAGCAGTCATCGATTGGTGTCCCTCCAACAATCTGTTTCAATTCTGTTTCAATAAGTTTATCGGAAAACTCGGCTTGATGTAGGCGGTATCAAGAATAAAATATACTAGGTAACAGAAGTCAAGTTCATACAATAAGACTTTCAGGTGGCCCAAGATAACTTGGCATCAAAGCACCAGTATCTATAAGAAAAAACATTAACTACGACAGCAGATCAGGTATAATGATGAACTCACTGATTACAATCTTCTCAACCACGACTGCAGGCTCAATCATTGCAATCTATAGTTTATTGAGTTTAAAATACTCTGAGATGTAGAATGGCCACATTCATACCTTGAGTGTGTGTGGTCCAGGCATAACTCCGGTAACATGTGCGACAGCACTAATGATATTATTGGCAGCAAAACCATCATTGCCACCCCACGCCGCTGGGAAGCCACCAGGTGGAGCTGGAGGGAAGAAATACAGAGCTTGTGGAGCCTGTGTATCAAGCTGAACAGCAAACCCTAGAGGACGATCCTTTTCGCCGGCATTGAAGGATGGATTGACAAACGTGGTTATTGTCAAATTACCGCTGCTGTTAATGGTGTTGAAATTGTAAAAGTCATACTCCCTGTGGGACTCACTCAGTGACAAACGTTGCTTCTAGTACTGAAAGTACTTACACACTTGGGCCTGCACCTGCAGTATAATTTGCCTCATTGTTTCCAAGATGTGGCCATGGGGTGATGGCTGATACCGTGCGGCCGTAACGCGGAAGGACTTTCCACGAAACCCCCGAAACGCTAGTGTTGCGAGATGTATGAGCAGCTTCAATTGAGATGACACCTGCTCCTTCGACAAACCCTGTCAAAACCGTAGGTAAGCTATGACAACAATACAATCCGCCAAGAATGATTACCTTTGAATGTGGACGGCAACGTATGCTTCGTGACGTTGAAGATGACGGGTACAGAGAGTGGCGTTCGGCTGAAGGGATTCAAGCTTGTTGTCGTAAATGTCAATGTAGCCAAAGAAGTTCCAGCTGGGAGTTGAGACCAGTCATTCACGCTCGCAAAAATACGCGTCTCTGGTGCTGAAGGAGATACAGATCCCTCCGTCTGAGAGAGTTTGACCCATGTTGCGTTCGTGGTTACAGTGAATGTGAACGAGCTTGGACCACCAGAGCCAACGTCAACGTAGCGGGTACCGAAAGTGTCGAAATTGTCCAATGCCACTGTTGGTGGTGGGCAATTGTAACCCTGGCTGCATTGATTTGGATTATCTCCGGGCCTATGTAGACGAAATTAGCGATTACTCTGGCACGAAAGGGATTGGTCGCGGGATGGCTTACCATGCTCCAAGCGTGCCTTCAGGTGATATGCGCATGACTCCAGCGAGGACCTGTTTTCTGGGCGAAACGCGTATAACGGGGGGCATACTGTAGATCGAGACATCAACAAAGTGATTTAACGCAGAAAAAGTCACTGACGTGTTTGCCATGGGCTGTTGCCAGTAGAAGTATCCAACGTCTGTATTCATTAATTAGCGATCCGGTCACGAAAGCTTGAATAGTATGTTGCGTACGAGTTTGATCCATGATGCTGAATTGCCAGATGATACTCAAGACAAGACCTGAAAGGAAGAGCAAAGACTCACTGGTCCCATTTTCCTGCACGAACTCGTTAATCTCGCTTGATATCGAGAGGAACACAACTGACCATCAAGCATGGTATGATATTGTTGCTCTATGTTGAAGTCTTCTTCAAAGTATGCCTCGACATCATCAGCAAGCCCATTGGCGCTGAGCTGTCGGGTTGGCGCAACTAAATATTATTCGATATTGCGAAAGCTTTTCTTTCACTCACCCTCGCTTGAGAGGCTCTTAGATTGTTCTGACCGCCAGCGATGAGCTAGACAGGAGCCATCGGTTTCAGCGCTATTTGATTAAACGGATACATTACCATATTTGCCAAGTTGGCACTCGCAATAACCGGATGGTGAACGAGCTGGAAGAATGCAGGCTTGAAGTCGGCAGAGAGACTGTTGTAAATACTGGTTGATGCGTCCTTCAATGTTGTCCATGCGTCAAGGACGCGTTCGGCTCTGTCATTCTCCAGTATTAGGCGACGAAACTCATATTATGGAAACTGCGACGTACTCTCGGTAAGAGATCAAGCTGAAAGTGGTTGAGTTGAGCAACTCTGGTTTTCTTCGAGAGTTGAACCGCGTCAGGTTTCCAACAATATCCGTCACCGTTGCAGCGACAGATGGTGATACCTGAAACTCGCGTTGAGCCCAACTGGAAATGAAGGTATCCAGATTATCGGAGTTCCAACGGGTCGCATCCCAACCCAAGTTCAGGAAGAACTCAATTTCGCGCTCGTAAGGCTTCATGTCGCCAACGTTTAGGATCCAAATACGATTGGCTTCACGTTCGACGGCTAGGGACATCTGCTCATAGATCTATCATTGATGTCAATCCTTTTGTTCTGACACAGACGCAAGGAAGACTTGCTTTGGGGATCTGGCTGGACTAAAGGACGGCATCGAGTATGAAAAAAACAAGACGAGAATCACTGAGGTCCTCGACTTACTGTTATCCACTTGTAATCCCTGGGAGGCCCAACCTAGTATTTATCGTAAGCCTGAGTAAAAGTAGTATCAAGATTGTGACTGACAAAGTCAACCTGGAAAAACCATCAAGTCACAGTCTATCAGAAGAGTGATCTACGTACATGATAATAAATGCCAGCTCCACCAGTCCTGTTTCGTTCTGATTGAGTTGGGTAGCGGCGGACATTACCCCAGCTGAATGATATCTGTGAGTATGTTTTGCAATCAAATGCGAAGTCGCGGTTCCTACTTATCGTCTGTCCAAAGGAGGGTCACGAAATCAGGCACCTGAAGACCATCGTCATAATAACCCTCAACCTCTTGATCTTATCATCCATTTGATCAGAAAAAGAAATGATGTCGAGGACTGTGATGGCTCACAAAGACACCAGAGTTGGGGGACAGATGCACTATCCTTGTTCATAACACTTGAAATCATCCCTTGTTGGGTGTTGACAATATTTTGTAGGAGAGCAATGTTTTCAGTCTCAGAGAGTGGCACTGGGAATAGAGTTAGTCAAAATGATAAGCTATGAAGTGAACAGGCACAAACTATCTCCAAAACCTCTCATGCCAATGCTAATTATAGATTCGTAGGGCTTAGCGCGTTCGATGCCTTCTCTCCAGTATGCATTGATGTTGTCCGCATTGGTTTCGTAGTTCCATGGGCCATGACCCTCGAAGCTGAACTCATTGGGTGTTGATCGCATCATAGGTTCTTGATGGCTGGGAGTCCGGCTGACGTCAGGAGACTTGGCGAGGACGAACAAAATGTGGGACTGACCTGGTGCCCATCACCACGCCGAAGTAGTCGGCAAGGAATTGATTTTGGGGATCGTCGATGGCGAACATACTGCAATCAACGTGAGTCCAGTAATCATATCGTCTCAGAATGCTTTTTCGTACCCTGCCCACATTGCTACATACACAGTTAGCACCATATTTCTCTCGTGACTGTATGTTTACAGACCTGGCCAGAGATAGTTTGCTTTAAGCCGCAGAATCAGCTCAAACCTACAGTCGACAGCATAGACATCAAATGATATCAGCCATAGAACGAAAAACTTACAATTTTGCGTAAAAGAAATGATTGAAAGGCGCTCCAAAAGGGCCCAAATCTGCAGCAGTTCCATTCGTAAATTTCTCAGTGGCCCAGTTTTGCAAAGCGGGCTGCTCGTCGTTAAGGAAGATGCCGCGATACTTGACACTTGGCGAACCATGTGAGCACCCCGTGGATTCCACAAATAGTTCAGAATGCGTTTTAACCGGAACATCTGCCCACCTGTTTTTAAATTAGTTTTGTTTCGTCGAGATAGCACATAAAAGTCCGTACCAGTACCACGGGGAGACCCCTGCGGGAATAATGTCAAGTTAGAAGAGACATCGAAGAGACAATGGTCGAAGGCCGTACCAATCTGTTCCGAAAGATCGTATAGAGCGAAGATTGTTCCTCGCTTATCCGCTCCAATGACGACATATGCAACATCAACTTCAGGCAGAGGATTCTTGACTTCGAGCGACATGAATGCCTCCCATTGACCCTGGATCGACGAGACGTCCAGTTTGGTTGTGTTGACAATTTGAGTGATCAGAGACGATTTTCCAAGAGTTCCGACAATAACTGGGGCCAACGTGGCCTTATGTTTCTTTGCTGCGATCACAGCTGTAGCATTAGATGCTGTGGCATTCGAAAGAGTGGGTAGTACTCCAGTCACTCGTTGAACATCAGTTGCGAAATCTGCAGCAGCGAGCTGAACGCCAGGCCAATCGTCGGCAGAAAGGAGGATAGGAGCAGCGGCGCCTTGAGTAGCAATTGGAATAGCCGAAGATGAGGGCTGGAAGATGATGCAGGTGTCCTGGCCAATGCCATGAACGCTGGTGAGTAGGAGGCCTATAAGGACTACAAAACGAAGCATTGCTTCCCCTAGACGCTTAAAACTTCAGGACAGTCTTTCCACTTTATACAGGGAGAAACATCGGGGAGTGGACTCACGGTGCCTGACCTGTGGTCTCGTGGGGCTGTAATCAGCATGTTGCAGGGGTGGGAGGGATTCGGGAGCATCCACCGCGTACGAAGGTTCTGCCGACGCGAGGTCCATCGTTGACGGGCCGGAAGAAGAACGCGTAGGTATGTTGGTAGACCCGGAAGGACGATGCTGAAGAACCAGAGTTTAAAAAAATAACAAACTTACATCGATAGGGAAATAGGGGAATTATGGAAGCAGGTGAATCGAAGAGCTGGTCACTGTCATGAACAGCGGACATGGTTGCAAAGTTGTCTAGAAACTTGTAGGTGTCTGAGTAGCGCATAAGGTGGGCCACATGACTTGGCAATTCTATCATTGTGGGTGTCAAGTCGATGAAAACGATCATGGAACCGGCTCAGCTCCATCGTTCCATAGATCAGGCAAAATATAGAAGACTCTGAGAAAAGATGTTCGAATGGGAGTGCAAACCATTCACAAGTCAACGACGCACTTGAACGATCACGGGGTCGATTTGAGCAGATACGTTGATAGAATCTTAAGCTTTCCATGAACCAATCGAAATATAGAAAGCTCTGAGAAATGATGTTTGAGTAAAGAAAGCACAACCCAGCAATAAACAACTGTTCCCTCACATGATGACTGATGGTCGAAAGAGCTACTATGTTCATTGGGGTAGCTTTCGAGTACTTAAATAGATTATCACTGGTACTTCCCTACATACTTAGTAAGCGCTGTCCCTTGATGCTTGAAGTTTGATTGCCCGAAGAAGTATTGATTTTCGCATCATAATTTACTGTGATCCATATCAATTCGTATTGGGCAGCGATCCAATACCTGAAATGTTCTGCCCCACCCTAAGCTAAGGTAAGTAGGAGATAACACAATTTAGATCTTCTGAGCGATTTGGTCTAGCGCGGAACTACCTGATCTGCACGACAGCGAGATATTTCAGAACATCCATTTTCCAGAGATTTCAAGACTCGCTCCTAGCACAAACACCCCCAAGTTTCATTCGAAGCGAGTCGAGTTACTGCTCCAGGCATTAGTTCTCCCAATCCGATTTCTGCACATGTAATCCTTTTCAGTGTCTACCGCTGATTGAAAACAGACTGATCCTTTCCCTACTGAGCCTGATGCGCAGCGAAAGGTAGTGCATAGGTTGGCCAATTTCAAGAGGTGCTGTAGTCGGTAGAAACCAGTCATGTTCATCTAGACTTTACCTCAACCAAAGAAGGGTGGTTGAAAGTTCGAAAGTTCTTGTAAGGACATTGGCTAATCCTTTTCAACGTGCAGTTTCAACAAAAAGCTATCCTGTGTGACTGTATCAATGGCTAGATGTAACTGTCAAGACAAAGAGTGTCGGGATATGCTCGGGGATACCATTAAATCACCACGAAATACGAATTGGGCACTGCCGAAAATGCAAGGTATTGGTTCAACGAGGGCATAGGGGTGACAGGCTTAAGTTTGCGGGGAAAGTCTTTATAGTCGGAAAACGCCGAAAGGCATGCGGAGTATGAATGGTACTGCTTTCGAGCTAACTTCGAATGTACCGGAGGTCGAGAGAATGAATGTGAGTTCTCTTGCAATGAATCCACCCTAATTTCTACTGAAATCTGCCCAGAACCTCCTGAGAACGCTGACAGAGAGCCAGGTCAAGTCAGCGTACCCCGATGCCGACCTAAGACTCCTTCTGACGACCGTCAAGGAAAGCCGGGTAAGTGTTTGAACTTTCTGCCGTGATTTGGGCTCTAAATTCTCATAATAGCGTCAGAGCCATGATATTAAAGTGTCTGTTTCAGACCCTTTCTTCGACTCGCTTGAAAACCTCTTGCTTGATTTGAAGGCTGTCACGATCGTGTGTTATTCTGATCTCTCGGGTTTTGACGCGCTCAGTAACAATGTGCTCAGGATAACCATGACGCGGAAGCTTTCTTGAAACCCGTGTCAAAAGCTGAAGCGCCTGACTACTATGAAGGCACGTTTCTAGAAACGTGGCTATGTCGCGTTTTAACAGTATGATTAGTTATCGCGAATCCAATGGATTTCTCTACCATGCTCAAGAAGGTCAAAGCGAGGCAATACAAGTCGAAGCGCGAGTTTAAGGATGATTTGGATCTCATATGGTCCAACTGTCTTACGTATAATGCAGCAGAGGTGCGTGGTCAAAGCGAGCCCACGCCTTCCTAACTTTACACTACTCCAGAATCACCCTCTAAGGCCTTGTGTGAAGCGCTTGAAGCTCAAGGCCGACCGCCTTTTGAAATACATAACCGACAGAAAAGATCGCGCAGACCCGCCTATTCCCTCTGACATCACAGCTACTCATATCGCGCGTCCTAAGATAAATGGCAATGGTGCCCTTAATGGCCGATTCTATGGTCATCAACGATCTCCCTCGACTCCTACGCTCTCGAAATCCTCTACGCCGACTATTAACGCTTCTCCTTCGATCTCTGTCAGACCCTTACTTCGACGAGATGCTCTGTTTCCTGATACTCCAGCCATCATGCGTACTCCAGTGGGCATGGCTTTGTTTATGAACATCGACCGCGCCATTTCTGCACATCCTCATGCTGGTTCCTCGTCTGAAGATACCCCATCTTTATTGGAAAGGCTTCAAGAACTAGCTGGTCTCGTCGAACTTCCACCCTCGCCCGATTCACGCTCGCCGACTCCAGAGAATATCATGGATGTCGATGTAGGTGAAAAGCGCAAGTTGTACGTCTCTTTCTTCTTTCTCGTTGTGCTTGATTCACTCTTTCGTAACAGAAATGGCTTTACAGATCATCGGTCACGAAAGCGCACTCGCTTTAGTTCTCAATACGCTACACCTCTCGTTTTCGATAAAGATGACGTCACCCAACTCTGGTGGAGTGCTGTTCAATCCGACGCTCTCCTTGCAAACGGTCTCCCTGAAATACCATCCTCTTCATCCTCAGCCGCCGTCGCCACGACAGTATACTCCTCTTCCTCGACTTCTTCTCCCGCCACCCCTCGCAAGACAAAGGCTAAACGCCGGAAGAAACAACCCGCAGACAGTGTACCGCCCAAGTCTCTTCTTGCTATGATGAACAACAACATCAAGACGATGAAGCGATTACGGCACACTCATGCCAAATTTGCCGCCCTTAATACAAATAATGCTTCGAATGGGGAGGATCCGGAGGGTGGGGGAGATGGTGCACCGCTCAGTGTGAGTGGCCTGATGGGCCCATCGGTGGTTAGCGGTGATGATGACGGAATTGAGGCGGTGGACGATAAGGTGGACGAGCGCCCGTGGCGTGCGACGATCAAGGGTAAGCGGAAGTTGCGAGGGATTGAGATTGGGGAAGAGGCAGCGACGGATTGTATGAAGTGGATGGGAAGGAAGGTGTTGGAGCATGTTGGGTTTCAAGGTGGGTCGTCATGGTGATCTAAACGTGGTAGCTCATGCTGAACCAACTAATGTAGGCACGTCGCAGGTTACGTTAGATGTTCTATCTGGCGTCGCCTCGGAATTCCTGCTAAGTGTGGGTCGAACAATTCGTTTCTTGTCCGACAAGTACGCAGCGACGATGACGCCGGAGGTAATAAGACTTTTATTCACATACATATCATTGTTGGTGTCTCAAGAAGGTTTTCAGGAAATTATTCTTCATACTTTGTTTGAGAGCGGGATATCCAAGATTCAAGAGCTAGAACGCTACGTATCTGATGATGTAGAACGATACGGTACGCGTCTTGCCGGATTGGAGGAGAAACTCATTACGGCTTATCGTGAGACTGTATGTGGCCCTCTTGTGATTACATATGTGCATTGCCACATGACATGCATTTTAGACTGCTGGTGAAGTTTTGGAAGATGAGGGACTCTTTGAGGAGGAGGATGAAGAGGAAGCTGGTGTACTTGCTATGTGTGTAGTCTTGACCTCTGTGTTTTTCTTTGCGCTGACCTCGAAATCTATAGCGGTGACTTTGCCGATGCTCTCGGGGAAGACTATCTGGGTCTCCGTGAGCTTGGTATTGCAGCTGAGTTTGGATTGTCCAACCTCAGTATTCCCAAGAAGCTTCTCAGCAGAAAGAAGTCGCAGAAGCCCTCAACTGCGTACGTATCGTTACTTGTTACCACTCTTCGACACCTGACTGGAACCACCGTAGTGCTAAACCCACAGAACCCCCACCACCATATCCACCACCGTCGCCATTCATTCCTCTCACTTTCGCAAAGGTGAAAGACCAGATCGGTCTTCTCAAACCTTACTACCAAAACCGTTTCGAGCAGCTTGCGCGATCTTTGCTTCCTCCACCCGTTCCAGCCACACTTCAAGGTCCGAATCTACCACCTCTGCCAGGCCCGGGTACTCCCGCATCGAAACCTCAACCTTCAGTACCAGTACCGTCTTATGGTCAAACGCCCTATCCTCCCCTCAATGGAACCTCAGAACCAGCACCTTCTGCACAACCTGTCCCACCGCCAGTGCCACCACCAATACCACCCGAGAACCTGGTTCTTCCTGATGACTCGCCAAACTCTGTGAATGTCAAGATGGGCCCATTGGGTCAGATCGTCAGAGGCGGGCAGTCAGGTGCCGCTGCGAAGAAAAAAAAGGCAGGCGGAGCAGGACCTGGAGGGATGGGTACGGACGTGGGGGCGTCGACGCCAAAGAAGAAGAAAACGGGAATGGTGGGTGTGGGGACGGGAAATGGGAGGAAGAAGAAGAGCGAAGAAGGCTCGGCTCCGGTTACAGCACCTGGGGTAGGATTGCAACCCCAATCAGGCTTGCAGTCTCAGCCTGGGCTAGCACCGGTAACGGTGCCGATGACTTATCTGGGCCCACCTCCTGTGGCTGCGTACACAATGCCAATGCACATGAAACTTCAGTCTTCTGTCATGGGGCAGTGAGGATACTGCCGTGTTACGACCTGCATATGTCATTTACACTGTTTAAGTTGAGCGTGGAGTTTTGGGTGCGTTTTCTGGTTTTGTTATTGGCCTTTGGTGTCGCCTGGTATTTTTTCCTGGTGGATCACATCTGTATTATCAACATATCATTGTACATTGCATACCCTTGATGCTGTGTTTTAATAACCAGTGGCGCCTATAGGCGCCTAATTTGTCAGACCATATCGTATCTTGTCACACCGTCTTGTCATCCTGCCAAAAAGGTTGTGGCGGTGCGAGACTTCTTAAACTTGAACCATCAAGTCCATACTATCCTTCCTCATTCCAGCAAGTAATACATAACATGAGCCACGGTTACGGTGCACCCCCTGGAGGCGTACGTTGATGATCTTGATTTGGTTGATCACCGACTGATAACGTTTAGTACGGCGCTCCGCCCCCTCCACACGGTTTCAACGCGCCTCCCGTAAGTCAGGTTTTCTCGGCTTCAGTTCATCCTTCAGCAGGAGCTCGTTCCAGTTGACGTCTATGAACATGGTTCTAATATGTGGTTGAACCTCAGGGTGGCTATGGTGGCCCGATGGGATTTGCGGCTCCTCCTGGACCTCATGGACCTCCGCCTGGAGCAGATCCACAGTACGTCGAATCTTTTTGCTCGTCGAAAATTGGTGATGATTGACTGACTCCTTCTACGCCATGGTATAGACTTTGGAACTGGTTCAGCGCTGTTGATCTAGATAGATCCGGTCACATTACGGCGACTGAGCTGGGTGAGTGGGATTCGATGACTGGTGTGAAAGGAAGGACTAAGGTGGTGATTTACTCAGCGCAAGCGCTCGTGAATGGGGACTGGAGTGGTGCGTAGGCTCTCCGTTCTTGAGGGGTTTCATATTCATCCTGAATACTTATAGCTTTCGATCTTGACACTGTCAAGCTTTTGATGTCTATTTTTGCACGTGGCTCTTTTCAAGCTTCTCCGGCCATATAATAATGCTATTGTCAGGACACCGATCGAAGCGGGACTATTGGTTTCAACGAGGTATGTCCAGGAGTTTTGAAGTTGCAATGACGTCATGACCTTCTCTCAGTTCAGTGGTCTGTGGAAATACATCAAGGCAAGTATGAATCATCTTATGCAGCTTCCAACATCTTACATTGTTTATTTCAGGATTGGCAGAATGTTTTCAAACACTTTGACCGAGATCGTTCTGGATCCATCGACGGCAACGAGTTGCGTGATGCCCTGGGTCAGTTCGGGTGAGATCGTTACGCCATTGCTCGAGTTTTTACTAACTGACTTTAAAGATACCGTCTGAGCCCACCTTTGCTGGACCTTCTCCAGAAGAAATATGGTGAGTTCATGTGATTCTTGCTTTTTGTGCAGCCTGACTTACCCCCTACCCCATCTGGGGTAGATGTCAAAGCTTCATCACCCGGGGGTTATCAAACACATGCCCCAGGGATTTCGTTCGACCGCTTCATACGTGCCTGTGTTGTTGTGAAGCAGCTCAGCGAGGCCTTTGGCAGGCTTGACACAGACCGTGATGGGTGGATCCAGATCAATTATGATCAATTTATGGACACAGTCCTCAGACTTCCCTAGACATTCAATTTATATTGTAACATTGATATCATTATTTCAAAAGT
>JAGDQM010042172.1:0-20622 GCA_017580835.1 Termitomyces bulborhizus | reverse complement strand
TAAACTAGAGGAAGGTAATACGTACGACTAAGCCGGAACTAGAGTTGGAGACTGCGGAATGCAGTCGTCCCCTTACAGGGGTTGTCCAAGCCTTATGGCGGAGGAACAGCTTTGAAGGGCAAAGAATTGACTTTGACACGTGTATACTCGGCTGGTAGCCGGCAGTTTCGGTGCATTTCTTGCGGAGGGGATGATCACAGGCTTTCCTGATGCAAACGCTCCCCATTGTACCTTAAATGAGAGGGTCGGGGATGGTATACCCCTTCTGGCCAATCAGTCTGTTTCACGTTTAATGGATCGAACGTCTGTAGCAGGGGATCTTCATGCACTCACGCCCATATCTGCTCATTGTGTGGAGCAACCTCTCATGGGGCACAGGCGTGTGCAGCTTGAGGAGGTCTACCCCTTATCCATGCCCTTGATTGCTGATCATTGGGAGGCTGCGCTTGTGAAAGCCAGGGCAATGGATAAGTTTGCGGAGGTACCGATAGGCCTTCGCAAAGGTTTTGACATCGGTTTAGGGAATTGAACGCTCACAGAGTCTTTTTTGCCAGATAATCATTATCGTTCAATCATGGACCACAAGTTTATTGTTGCTAAGTATCATAAAGAGATAGAATTGGGGAGAGTTTCACCTGGGTATTTGCCTCATAGGGCTATTGAAATTTTTGGACACTTTCGGACTTCTCCTTTGAATGTTATAGAGAGCGCAGGGGGTAAACAACGCATCACAGTCGACTTTTCATTTCCCCGGAACGACCCTCTCATGCCTTCAGTTAATTCATATATCAACATATCGCAATTCAAGTGTGATTGGGGTACTTTTTCTGCATGCTGGTTGTTGGTTGCGGACGCCCCTCCGGGCACACAAGTTGCTGTGTTTGACGTTGAATCAGCATTTTGCATTATTCCGACTAGGCCAGAAGATTGGAAGTTGCTTGCGGTTCTGATAGATGGATTGGTTCATTTTGATTTTTGGTTGAACTTTGGTGCGTCAGCTGCTCCAGGTGTGTTTGGGAAGGTGGCGGACGCGATAGTGAGGATATATTTGGAACATGGGATTGAGGCAGTTCTGAAGTGGGTGGACGACTTCATTTTTTTCCGATACCCGCGACGACCCTTTCCGCCATATGCCTATAATTATGACAAATCCTTGATATGGTCAGTTGCGGACTATTTGGGTTGGCCTTGGGCGAGGGACAAACATTTTCCTTTTGCGACGGAATTCCCGTACATAGGGTTTTGGTGGTCGTTGCAAGATAAGACGGTTTCGTTGCTGGAGAAAAAGAGATTGAAGTATTTGGCGAAGGTAGTGGCATGGTTGGAGGACAGATTTGGTTTGAAGGAGACTGAATCGTTGATTGGTACCTTAAACCACATTTGTTTGGTGGTCCCGGTGGGTCGGAGTCACTTGCCTTCCTTATACGCATTTCGTGCAGGATTTCCAGCAGGCGCGAGTCGATTTTTATTGCACCGACCCAGTTCCGGGGTCTGGAATGATGTATTGTGGTGGAAGACTACGTTGGATAGCAATTGGTGTGGAATGAAGATTGTCAAGCCTCCTAGACCTTTGCCTTTACAGCTATTTGTGGATGCATCAACTTCGTGGGGTATCGGAATGGTATGGGATGGCCGATGGTTAGCATGGCAATTGAAAGATGGATGGCAAGCTAATGGCAGAAATATTGGGTGGGCCGAAATGGTGGTGGTGGATTTGGCCGTACGATGTATGGTGTGCACGGGTCTAACCAATTGTCATGTTGTCTTGAAGTCCGATAATGCTGGAGTAGTGGGAGCATTGGCCGCGGGCAGATCACAAAGCTCCGAACAAAATCTTATTTTGCGTCACATCGTAACCTCCTTCCAAAATTATGGTATATGGTTGACCGTCGAATGGGTCCCTACATCACACAATTTGGCCGACGGTCCTTCACATGGAATATTTCCCCCTTGGGACCAGTTATTTGCGTTCCCTCCTGCTATACCAGCATACTTGTCTCCTTTTGTTCAGAGATCAGTCAGAATCATGGACGCAGCACTTTATTGATAGTGTTATTGTGTACATAATAGAATTTCGCAAACATAAGTCAGCTGCTGGTTGGCCGGAATCTCGACTGTCAGCCGCCAAGGGGCTGAAAGAATATAATATAGAGGGTGACAGAACGAGACTACCTTATCAAATTTTGACACCATTTCAACATGTCTGGCATTGGGGCAGCAGAGTCGAGAGCTCCAACGTTCATCTGCTTTGCAAATCCCGGTTCTCGGGGCAGATATCGATCTTATGTTAGTGGTAGAAGAAGATTCGATCCAATAGCTCACGTTCGCCATCGAAATACGTTCGAGTTGTCTGCCAATCACCAACGTCGAATAAATGATGTCGTCGCCCACGCATGGGGAGAATCAACCACAAATAGATATTTGTCCCATTTGAGGGATTATTTGGCTTTTTGTGATTTCGAGCGCATTCCTCATGATGCACGGTTGCCGGCATCCACAGAGATTTTGTGTTTGTATGTGGCATCCATGGCGACTAGATTGGCGGGAAGGACTGCTGCAAACAAGGTTTCGGGTTTGCGTTGTTGGCACATACAGAACAATTTACCTTGGCCTGCTTCGCTGCGCCTGAGTTACACAATCAAGGGTGTCGACAATCTTAGACCTGCGGCATCCACGAAGCCGGACCGACCACCTGTTTCGCAGGATATGCTTCAACAGTTACACAGAACATTAGATCATTCGGTTCCAATCGATGTTTGTATATGGGCAATAGCTTCGACTTCATTTTGGTGCCAGATTAGACTGGGAGAGATTTTGCCAAAGAGGGAGCGGTTGTTTGATGAGAGTCGCATTCCCAGTTGGAAATCATTTGGGCGTCCTAACGATTTGGGATCTCGTACATTGCATTTACCCAAAACGAAGAGAGGCGGCACGAAGGGAGAGTTAGTCGTGGTAGCTAGGCAACAGGGCGATTTGGACCCGATCACTGCGTTGCATAATCATGCCTTTATCAACAAGGCGAGTTCAATTGACCCGATCGCAACATATGTTTCAAGGAATGGACAGCGCGTTGGATTGACGTTGACAAAGTTTCTCAGGAGAATAAATGGTTTATTGGGAGAAAAATCTTTTCCTAGAGTCAGCAGTCATTGCTTTCGGATAGGAGGCACGACACATTTATTGCTGATGGGTGTTCCCCCGGACATTGTAAAACTAATGGGACGTTGGACTTCAGATTCGTTCCTGAGGTATTGGAGGTCCTTGGAGGTTATAGCACCCATGTATGTAGAATTGCTCAGACCGATTGTTGGTCAATAGTTAGCCTTGGCTGGGCGGGTGTCTTCTGCGCTGTGCTTCGCCGTCGGCTGCATCGGGGTTCGATTCTCGGGCGCAGAGACCACTAGTCTGATTGTCGAATAGGGGAAGCAAGACGATCTGCTACGACCCAACTCAAGGCATCGTGCATAGGAGAAAGATATATATATATATATATAGTCGCACGAAGAACTAGCTCGAAATGGCGCCTTTATTGAGGGAGGCACGAGTGAAAGAAGGGCGTATTTTGACGCGTGACAGAGTGTGACGTAACGACGGTTGTCTTGAACCGTCACCTCCTTGAAACGCGTCAAAGACACGCTTGCTTATCTTTGGCCCACCCACCCGCTTCCTTATTGTTTCTTCTTGCATTCTGCCTTTTCTGCCTCGGGGGTTCGATTCTCGGGTGCAGAGACCACTAGTCTGATCGTCGAATAGGGGAAGCAAGACGATCTGCTACGACCCAACTCAAGGCATCGTGCATAGGAGAAAGTTATATATAGTCGCACGAAGAACTAGCTCGAAAAATAGCTCTCAACCATTAATCTCTATCTCAAAAGTCAAGAGAAATCTAAATCACTGAAATTATTCAAAGTGATTCATCGTATTTTAGTCGGATACTTAATCTAAGTGATTACCGATTGTGCCGACATCAGCCGATCAAAACCGGAAAGTGCCGTTACCTAATGCAGAACGAGATTGAATGTCCACATTCGCCCGATCTGACACCCCTTGCTTACACCTACACCGAGAATGAAATGATATATGCAGTTGTGCCTGTGATCATTCGGGGTCTTTGAGCATGAATGCATGCGACAGGCTCTCGGTACTTCGAGGATGAATAACATGCTGCACAAGCATTCAAGAAGTATCGAGGGCCATCGAGATCTGTGAAACAAATTTTCTGGTGGCCGAGCTGGAGAAGGACGATATCTCCGGAATATAGGGCAGGTTGGGATATATCATGACTGTACGACTTCTGCACATTGTCGTCTTGATTTCCTGTCGAGCATATTGCTGCCGTCTCCCTCGGCTGATTTCAAAATGAGGAATTCCCCTCTGGTGTGTCCCGTAAGAAAAACATGGTTTTTAGATAATTTGATGATTCGTGAATCCTCAAGCAGCCTTGCTGTTGAGCCGTGCATTGAGGGAGGTACAAGGGCTCGAAAGAGGAAGGTTGACTTGATCTCACTCAGATAGAGGGGATTGGGTCAGAACCTTATTTGCCGCTGAAATATATCCGCCAGACTTGGCGTTTCTCTCTCTTGTTTCAATACTGCTTTCGGATGCGTATCTACACTCTCGATAGACTTTGGGAAATCGCCGTTGAAGAGCCAGACTCAATACGCGAGGTATACCTCGAGATCGCGCCCTGGCATTCAAAAAGTGGATTTCAGAATTTCAAAACACTTGGATCATATTCACGGATCCAGACATTGCACGGACACAGGTATCGCTGTCCGTATTTGGGACATGAAGTGAGCCATGCGTTATGGATCGCACCGACTGTGTAGAAAGACAACGCTGGAGTTAAAAGATCTAAAGCTCAGGGTATCATATAATTGGGTATGCGGAACAAGGTGGGCCGTATGCAAAATATTTTGAACCTCAAGCATTCACCAGTTGCTATGCACGAACTGTGCACGTTCCTAAATCACTGTTAACAAAGAGTAATTGGAGACACAACGGTCACCATACCTTCAGCCGTCCCAAATTATGAAGAGTCGCGATATTCGCAATCGTACGCAGCTTGCGGCGCATATCCGCCTTGCTGACGGTAAGACTTTGCGTCCCAGAGCACCGGCAAAACATAACAACGTTATCAGAGCGGATCTGTCGACACTTCGAGCAGCGTAGGTCCTGTTGGGTGAAGTTTCGCTCAATCGTTGTCACCATCTGCATCAATGCAAATTCGATGGCCATCTTATCATATTCGCCTCCGCAGTTGGAGCAAAACCACTTGGTCGAGATGTCAAGATTGTTTGGGATGAGTTCTGGGTCTCGACAGAAATCAAAGTCACGGAGAGCGTCACAATGACGACAGGGAACATTAGATAACTTGAGTGGTTCACAAGGATTACGAAAGACCGCCTCATTAGCGAACTCCTTGACACCGATAAGGTCCAGCAGGTTCCTTTTCATGAGACCAACTTCGACTTGATGATCCTTGGCGAGAGCAAAGGTCGCCAATACTGACTTGATAAATTCCAGTGAGGGATTGTTGAAATGAAGGTATGAGCCGGGTCTGACTTCGAAATTGAAATTCTCTTCCGGTTCACCCTGCATGAGAGAGTCCCTATACCGATCATCAACATCCTTCACAACCTTCAGCATTTTACGTGTAAGACGACGCTGGATAAATTCTGTGACGGCTTCCACCTCGTTTGCCCTCCCAACGTCCCGCTGAGTAAGATCTGGAGCGTCACCATTCTGTACCATGCGTAAAGGGACCCTTGAAGCACCATTTGTCTTCTGTTTGATCCTGAACATCTCCACGATAAAGTATTGCACTGCATTATGAAAGTCGCTCTGAATGGCTGGCGGAAGGAATTCTTGCATATTCCACCGCATCTCAAGTGCCAATCCCTCAGGCGGCTCCAGAGCTAATGGATTTTCGCATACAATACCGCCCATATTGGCTTGATCCAAAAAGAGAAGAAAATCGTAGAACCGCTCTGTTTCAAGGTAGATGTGTTGAAAGAGCTCGTTGGAAGTGACTGCAGTCGTGATGTAAGTAGCATAAGCATGCGCTGTGCCTGGGGGTTTCGTCGTCGCAAGAAGTATCCGGCTAAAGTCAGCATATACAACGTGAGATCCCAATCTTTTGAATTCCGCGAGAAGTTGTATGAACGTCTTGCGCATTAAACCATGGACGAAACGATGGAGACTGGGGTCATACATGCTCGATGCGCTTGAGCTGATCCAACGCCAGAAGTGGTCGATTGTAAGTGCCGCGGGACTGTTGAAGTTGGTTTGAATTTTATCCAAGAGCCATGTCTTGATCATGGACTTGAGAGTGCCAAACATGAGGGTCGATACATTTGATTCCCCCAGGGTCAAGTCACGAGGAGAGTCTCCGTTCTTGTACTCATCAATAGTATGAGAGACGGAATCGAATGCAGTGGCGCCCCCACTGCCTTCCAGTTCGTTAACCATAACAGATTGAAGGACGGAGTTGACTGCGAGATTGCGAACAGCGACCTCAAGGCAAACATTGGCATAGGCACCAGGGGACAGGAACTCCGTATTCGGAAAATCTTCTGTCGGCCTCTGATCATTTTCTATGCCTCCAAGGTCAGGATTCTCTCCAAGGGACCACCACAAGACTATATCTTGTTCAACCAAGCGGCGCGCAAAGCTTATGTCGGACATGACGAGAGGCTGATCCCCCTCAATATTGCCCACCGGGACATCATAGTAATCAGCGAGTAACGTCAAACGATCTACCCAGGCTCCCATGGACAGATATCTGCCGAGCATCTTGTGGGCGATATGGGCGTAGAAGGGAAAGATATCAAGTGTATGAGGCCCTTTGGCCTTCGACATAGAAAGGACGGGAAATCTTGCCAGTTTCGGAACAAGCTTGTCGAAGTAGGGCTGTTCTCTTTGAGAAGAGATAACGACAACAAAGTTCTTGTCCTCCATAAGCCCAAGCTCCCGAGAAATCGCCTTCAGAGCCGTCATGTCGTTGCCGTGATATGTCATCGTGAATTCTCGTGTTTCAGGGTATGGAATAGAGTTAGGCTGGCCGTACGTTTGATTTCGCTTTTGTAGTAGTTCAACATACGTCTCAGGTAATCTTGGAATAGCCTGCCGGCGAGTGTTGGTGTCAACAACGTGAAGTTTGACAGGACCAGTCGGCGGAAAGAGGGCAAAGATGTGAAAATCGCGATGGCTAGAGCAAGCGTGGTAAAGGAAAAGGTATTTCCCGACCTTTCCACCATCGAGATAGGCCGAACGGGATGTGGCTTGTTCCGCGCGGCCTAGTTGGCTTAGTTCGAGACCGATCCGCTCTGCACGATTGAGCGTGATTCCCGAGTCTTCGCTGACACATGTCTTGCCTAACCTCAACAAACCCCGAATAATGAGTGGGACCTATTCGAAGGATATCAGGGTGATTGTGCAGGAAAGACAAATGGGGCATTCTCACCTGCTGTTCAAAAACACCATCTACATTGGAATCATTGACAAGATCAATGAAATGCTCTTGTATATCGCGATACACGTCTTCGCGAACGGTGATTCTGAAAAGATGTTTACAAGGCAGGTCGCGAGGCAGATTCTTCGTGATCGCTTCGACAGTGTAGTACTCAGGTCTGAAGAAATCATCCCGTTTCGGCTGCTTCAGATGAATATAGAATTCACGTGGAATACGCAGCGGTATGCGATGGAGCTCCGAATGGACAGATATCCACAGGTCGAATCGGCCAGGAATCTTGGTAGATCGTATCTGAACAATGTCCCATCGATAGTTAGCGCGTATCCTACTGGACGCCAGACCCCTAAACATTGCTGGTATAGCTGAGGTAGTCGAGCTACCCGAACGAGAATCGTGTCTTTTCTTCCATCGCGGTCGCATTGCCTTGATCCATGCACTATAGTTAACCAATGGATCTGGCAATGGAAGATCCTCGGATTCGGGCTCTGGAGATTGCTTAAGGGCTTTCTTACGGTGCACGACACCAATGCGGAGACGGTGAGAGTGAGATGACTCTTGTTCTCCAATTTCCTCGATGTCTACTGCGTCTGGTTCACGGTGCTTGTCTTCCATCGTACGCGAAAAGAAGTCGGTCACCTTGTTCTGCTTGAACTTGTCAACTGCACCTGCTACTCGTCGATGCAGCCAGTCTGGGTGCCGGATACGGGGCACAGGATTGGAGACTTTCTGCATAGCCGCAGGGATAGTTATTAGTTTCTGGATTACGGAGCCGAGACGCTCAATGTAGTATTGCCAATCCAGGATTGACCGAAGGTCGAAGTTTACAAGACTACTATCTTTCAGCCACTTGCGAAGGTACGTCCGTTTGACGCTCTCTTCCGCTGAGAAAATTGCAACGGGAACAGCGCGTTCAGTCACCGGGGCGCCTACAGGTTTAGCAGAGATGATAAATTTACAAGCAAGGCCCTTGTCTTTGACCATTTGATCGCCAAGGAACTCAGCTAAACGCTTTGCCGTGCTGATAGAGGTAGATTTCTGTCCTCCGTATTCTGCTAAAGTCTTGGACATGCTTCGATTCTCCGCAATCAGGTCAACTAGTTCATCATCGCCTAAGTTTTCGGCCTTGCTGAAAAGAACATCAAGCCACTGGTCGGCCACCTCAGCCACCGCAGAATAGCACTCCTGGGTCGTCGTGCCGAGCAGGAATTTCTCGAATATCTGAGATTGGAAGATCTTGATGAGCTGGAGCTCTCCGCGACGTTTGACTTCAAAACCCTTCAATTCAGCAAGACTGCCATCATCATTGAAAACGGCGTAACGCTTCTTGAGCAATTTGTCCTCTTCTTTCGAAGATGGAAGAATCATGGCACGGTATGGTCCATCCAGCTCGAAGAAGATCGAGTTCTCGCTGTGTATCTCGTATCCACCGGTCTCAGGGTCGAAGTCATGGTACTGATGGTTTGTAAATCGGTCATGGACTAGGTGATTGAGCATGGTACAGGGATAAGAGAAACCGAGTTCCTTTCCGTTGTCGAGTTGAAATTTGAAATTTTCTGGAAAGACGCCAGGAAGCATGCACCAAATGCCATCCGTGTCGAGTTCAAGCGGGCGACCAATCTGCTCCACAAGAGCACGCGCCATCTGGATGATAGTAGCGCCTGTCAAACAAGTGATACCTGCCATCTCCATCGAGTGCCATCTGGCTCCTTTGCGCATGACATATCCATAGAAGGAATTCAGGATGCACTTATGGGCAAGTTGGAGAGAATCATATATGACAATCATCTTCTTGGCCTCGTCGACCTCGGCAATAGAACCACCATCAGCTAAAATTGTGTCTAAACTCTTCTTCCACGTCTTGTGCAAGCCTTTGTACTCGTATCGCCTGTCACGAAATGTTCGTACAGTGTTGACATAGAAGGGGTTCTCTCTCTGGCAAACGATGGCTTCTCGATTCTCAACTCGCGTGTCCTTAGTCTTTTTGTAAACCTTGCGAGAGTAATCGCCCAGTCGTTTATGCAGAAGAGCTGTCCGCTCCGCATCATTAAGATCACCGAAGCGCCGCTGGGGTCCATTGGGCCGCTTGGAAGGGAAAGATTCTTGATTGAGCGCGTGTTTTATCATGTTGAACTCGTCACGATGAGCCGGGAAGAATTCCCCTCTCCACGCCCAATTTAAACGACGGTCGCAACTTTTGCCAGGGCGGTTGTAATCACAGACTGCACATACCGAATCGTCGACCATAGAGTCAGGCTGTAGACGATTGGACAACATGATGTTAGGGTACATGGCAGCAACATCCAGGTGGTAGATAAGAGGATTGTCGACGCGTTTCGGGTTATCTCGCATGACCTCCAATGCAGCCGTGATTTCAGCCTTGACTTCATCATAGTTGGTGACTGAATCCAAGGAAGCTTTAGATTCTTTGACGATACAGAACTTCAGCGCAGCATCGAGATCGTCAATGAGCTACAGAGATTGATCAGTAATATTCATCAGTCTTGAGTCTTGATTACCTGTTGAACAGCAGCAGGAACGATGTTGAACTCGGTCGGGATGTCACTCCGAAAAACCCCAGCTTCCAATGCCTCGACGTGTCCTCCGACGTAAGTCTCAGATGCAAGCAGATGGCCATCATACATGTTGCCATGCGCTTCTTCGTGCCTATTTGGCATGATGATTTGCGCGCGATACGCCTCAACCTAAAAGTTAGCAATGAGAACCCCCGCTGCTTTGCCAGTCAATCGTGTTCATACCATCAGTAGCGTCTCGCATAATGTGCCACTTCCTTTTCGCAGCACCTCATCAGGGTTGAGAGGTATGATATTGCATAATGAAAAGATGAAGGGGTTGACATATTTCATGTAAAGATAGTACGTTGCGACTGCGTCGGAAACGGAATAGGTGGCCAGAACTTGTGGTTGCTCCAGTGCATATCTGAGACAGGCAGACAAAGTCAATAAGTATCAGGAATCCAAGAACGGAGACTCACGGTGTCATTAGTTCTGGGTCGAGTTCAGTTGGATTGTAACCTAACTTTGCCTTTGTCACGGCCTTGAGACCTTGGCTTCCTTGTGGGAGATAAGAATCACGTTTGACCCAACGAAAGCAGTCCATATGTACGCAGGTACGGCTCTTATATTCATCCTCGGAATCCTTAGTAAATCCAGTTTCCAGAAACATGTCGATGCCATTGACTTTTGCTCTGGCGTCAAGGAATGGAAAATCGAAGAAATCTCCGTTGAAGGTGGCCATGACAGTCGGCTTGACGTCTTGGATATGAGAGAAGAAACGCTTGATAGTTGCAGTCTAACATTGCGCTCAGTTATGAGGCTGGCCAAAAGAATTGAGCGACATACCTCGTTGGGCTCATTAAAAACAGTGAATGGTCCCTCGTACCCCTCTTTGGGAGTATACTCGAAGTCATCAATATCTTCACTAACAATTTCTCGATTAGTGATGAGAAATCCTTGGCCATCGACCATGTACGAGATCATCATGACTTGATCTATTGCCTGGTCGGGAAACTTGAGCGGCGCCTTCGTGGTCTCGATATCGAAAGCCATAACAACAGGATCTGCACGTTTCACCTTCTCTTTCAGCTGCACGAAAGAAGGTCGTCCAGCAGTGAACATCACCGAGTACCAGAGCCCCACACGTATGTCGTTGTCGATCGCGACGCGGAGGTAGTACGGGACGTCGTATTCCCGGATGTCAATAATGTTTTCACGAGGATCCTTGTCACGAGCTCCTGGACCTTTAGCGTGACTTGCAGATGCACCCTCTGACCAAGCACCTTCATCAATCTCGATAGCCGTAGAAGAGCGGACTGTGGCACTAATCACATCAGCATAAGCATCCACAGCATCTCGCTTTGCGCTGTTGGCTAACGCTAAAGGGAGAAGGTCGCGACGGACAGTTAAAAGATCAGACACATTTAGTAAATGAAGTTGGAGGTAGAGGCGTCGGTGACCCATGAGGTGGTTAGGCAACTTGAGGTCTTCCTTTCTTTCGCGTGTTATTCGATAAATGAGACCCTCGTATTTCTTGTTCAACCATTCTTCGATGATAGTTTCTGTTCCAGACTATCAAAGGTTCAAAATAGTATTAAAGAATGAGCTACGCTTACATACTTTGCATCCAATACAGAAATACGGCTCATATTGAAGTGTGCACTTGAACATTCCCCCATCATCCTGGATGAAGTAGAAGTCGACACCGGACTTTCCACCGGGATAATCAGGATCTTTAAGCAGAATCTTTGGACACAAGTTCAAAATAAATCAATTCGTAAAGACTTGGTCAGTAGATGTAAAAGACCCACAGGATGCATATTGACCAACCAACCCTCCTTCTTCCCACCTTCCTGCAGTCTCGCAAAACCCAATTTCTCATCAACCTCATCCCCAAGCGCCACCTTCTCAAATCTTTCTGCAAGCTGAGTACCGTCGTCCTCGCGTTTGTGTCCTCCTTCAGCTGCCTTTGCTCCTCCTCGACCTCTACCACGTCCACCGCGCCAAGAGGCCGCCCTGCTCCTATATGAACCTCGACCTCTATCTCCTCCACGTACGGACGAGAGACCAAATGTTCCACGACCCCTCACCATCTTTGGACGCGTCAATTTAGTACCAGGACGAAGTATTATAAGAAAGCAGGTTTGGGGACTCCTCGTCCGTGACAACTCGCGTTATATCAATCACATGATAGATGACAGTCACAACCGGTCCTCCTCGTGAAGGTAGGCGATGCAGTATTTACACCTTCAAGTCACTTACTTCCTTATCCAAGTAAATCAAGCTTGTCGAGCCGTTCGTGGTTCTGTTACCAAGCATGTGGCCCCGCCGCCACCCCCTATAGAGATATATCTATTCGTACATCGCATAAAATATACATTTGTGGCACAAACTGAATAAAGGCGTAAATAACAATGGTAGTAATAGGAGGCACCCAAACAGAGGTGGGGAGTGCGAAAATGGAAAATGGGCACTGTCATATTCAAAGCGTAATCATAATCTGTCGTTCTGTCGTGAGTCGAGGATTTCAGGATATGAACAGTTCGAGTGTATGTACCACTCTGCTTCTCAGCCTTCATCTTCCTCTCTAACACTCCCTGCTAGCCCTGACCAACTTCCCGCATACCTCCCTAAAGCAACACTGACACCCATATCCCCATCGACGCTTGGGCGTGGTTTGAAACTTTCTCTCCTTGCCCTGGTCGCCTTCTTAACGACGGCTTGTGCTCCATACCTACTTCCCGCGCTAGGATACCTAGCCCCGTACACTCCGGACGTCATCCTAGCCGATGATGCTGCCTTCGGTCCCACATACGTCGCACTGGTCGGAGTTCTTCCGTGGCCCAGTGCATGATGCTGCGTTCCAGGTTTGGGTATTGGCATCACAATAGGAACAGGACGTGGCAACGAAGATCCACCGCTCGGTGTCCGTCCAGGAACTTTTGAGGAAGAGGCGGCTCTCGCACCCGTGGCCGCGTTGCCTCCCCGATGCGGTCCCAGTGGCGGTCTGTGGGAACCAGAAACTGTAACATGTCCTTGTCCCTTCTGATCGTTTCCTTGGCGTGTGTGTCCTATTGGAACGGATTCTAGCTTTTGTCGTTTGTTTGGGACAGATTGAGATGCGGAGCGAGAGCGAGCCTTTGAACCAGGCGCATAGGAGTTTACAGGTGTGGTAGCGCGTGCAGGAACTGAACCAGCTCGTATAGGCTTTCGTTTGTTCTCCTGGTCCGCAGCACTAACTGTCTCCATGAGAAGTTGAAATATACTTTCTCCATGAACGAGGAATGGACGTTGAGCTTCCTCTTCCCATGCAGGTATCGAGGTCAGAAGGTCTTGTTCAAGCTGTGAATGATGTTTCAAAACCGTCATTTCGTTAAATAGTACTTCTACTCACTCGTGGCTTTTCCTTTACCACCCTCTTCCGCATCTTCTCCTCTCGCAATAACCTCCCAGGATCGCCACCACGGCCACGACCAAGTAATCGTGTCTGGTCGGAAGCAGCGGCATCGAGTTCTTTCTCCTCTTCGCATATATCGAAGTACTTTTGAATGCTTGCCAAGAGCGGCGCCTTCTGTCTCCGTTCTTCTTTCAACCGCCTGATCTCATCCTCATGAATTGTCAATAATTCCTCAGTGTGCTCATCTACGTCATACTCAGTTCGCAAGTCGTACTCTCGACAATCCAGGACTCACCATCGGCGAAAGGAGCAAAGTCTGCCCTTTCATCATCGCCAATCATAAGATCGTCCCAAAGTTTCATGATCTCCTCTCTCGCACTGGCAATAAACGTCCCCATACGCTCCCTTTTTAGCTCCAGCATTCTCTCCAACTCTTCCTCGTATTCTCTGATAGTATCCTCAGTACTCCCTCGGTGTGCCTCCACAAAAGCATCCATGTCAGCTTCATCTACGCCGAGCCGTCGCCATAGCCCTTCCAGTTGGTCATACATCGCTTGTATGTGAGCCTCTCGCCCGCGTTTGGTTTCTTCAAGAGAGGACTGCAGATTTCCAGCCCATGCCAACAATCCTTGCGTCGGTTCAACATTCTGAAGACCGATCGGCATGGGAGATTTCTCAAAAAGACCTTCATCATCTGCTTCCTCAATCTTGGCGACGAAGTCGGCAAAGATACGTTGATAGTCTGTTTCTGGTGCGGGAAGATTCTCTTGGAAAAGGAGGGGTGTCATTGGCCGAGTGCATGGCAAAGGCGTAGGCGTCATCGGTAGCGAGAAAGGGTCCAAGGATGTAGACCTGGATGCCGATGCCGACAATTGCTGGGACGTACATAGATATGCACCGAATAAGTTGCTGGATGATGATGGAAAGTCGTCCAATGGAGGCGGAGATATACCTAACTCAGTATACAGCCAGTCGATTTGAAAAAATGTGGCAGACAAATGCTGAAGTCGTTTGGACTACCGCAAACCTTCAGAACCATGAACACAAGTAAGAAAACACCGCCACGCACAACTTCAGCTTTTGCCCTCACAAGTTCCTTTTCCAGCCTTAAGAACCTCTCCGGAGTAACGTTCATATTTGCATTCGGATCGTTCGAATTGTCACCCGCCGCTGCGACAGGTTCCAAAACGTCCTGAGGGAAGAAAACACTCCCAAGTGTGCGAGAAAGGGCCTTCAGACGATTCGTTAACGCAGATAGTTGTTCGAACTTTCTATGATAAACCTATTGGACGAATGAGACAACGTCCACGAAGACAAAGCTGCTGCTTGCCTGTCGAAGTGTTTCTTGATGCTCTGAGACCATCTCAAACCTCTTTGGAAGCACCAATACTTTTCGGAGCTCTCCAACACTACTTCCTGTAGCCTTGGTGTTTCCGCCTAGAGCTTTCGAATACCGCAGACATACGGCTTCAACAGTTTCACACTTCTCGCTCCAATGATCCACTTCTTTTCGACGCCGCTCAATCTGGCTCTCCACGCTTTGCATGAGCTGTTTCTCCAGGTCCTTCAAGTCATCTTCAAGAGCGGATGGTGGAAGGCCAAGCTGAGCATGTAAGGTTGGTAGTAGTTGGGTCTGGTTCTGCAAATGGGTATGTAGCGAGTTAAGAAGTGTTGTTAACGCCATAGAGGTTGCCTGTGCCGCCATCGCACAAGAACAATTTCCGAGAGACACTTCAATAGATGACCGTCAAGATTTCTCCACCGGTCTGCAATTTACGATATGAATGTTGAAATTCAACACAGTCGCGTCAACAAACTGGACGACGCACGTGATCGTCCTTTTTGGCTGACTGTGTCATAATGCAGAGAAATGCAAATTCTAGCCAATTTTTCCTGTAGCTCTGTCTTTAGCACACACGGCCATGAAACTCTCAGGTCATATCAATATGTTTCTTAGCTAGTAACCTATGGTCAGATGTAGTAGAAGATGAACGAGCGAGGGGTACCAAAATGCCTGGGAAGTGCAAAATCACAAGTTCCAGCTCTAGGCTCTGGCAACTGCCGGTCTTTCAAACTCCGTAGCAGGGAGCTGTGGTGCAGTGTCTGGGACAGTCCTTGGATTTTAAAGAAAAATCAGAAATTAGCCAGACCCACAGAGCCTATGCCCAAATTTTATTAGCTTAAATAAATTGTTTATTCAATTTTCATCTAAATTGCAAGAAAAAATGGTTATCAAGTTGTTACGAAGTGTAGATGTTGAGTACTGATTTAACAATTTTCGCTTGTCCTATAACCCCTCATTTTGGGTTCTATCTGTATTTCTTATTATCTTTTGAGTTGGGGACAATAATATAAATCTCAATCTGACATTGCATAATCTTGGACATATCTTAGGCATATCTTCACCCGTCCTTGTTCTGCGTTAACCCCCCCGTCCTTTTCATCATACTCAACGCAGAGCTCTATTCTTGAACTCGTCATTACAACCGAAGAAAATAATATCATGAGAACATCCGAGCCACTTCTCTCGAACGCCATCATCTGTGCCAAAAAGCTAGTAAGAGCTATGTCACCCAAAGTTCCGTGTTAGAAGGGCATGCAGTATCTGCCCAAATGCCTCGACTTGAATCATCTGCTGTCTTCCCAGGCGGATTCGTTCACCCAACGCTCATGTCTAACTGGATGTCGAATATACATACCATCGAATTCCGGCACATGGAATTAGATCTAAACTCCAGTTGGAAGTACTTACACCCCGGGTACAGTTCTTCTGTTCTGTCATGATGGTCCTGATTATGTCTCTGAATCACACCTTTGAGTCTTGTGGTTCCATTCAGTGGGCTTCCTTGTTGCCTTATTCTTTCCGCGCGCAGCATCAACATAGAAATGTGGAAACGATAGCATCTCACATATATAACATGGCAGTTGCTGTACACCGAGCCCGTAGGATCCGTTATATACCATCACCTAGATGATTTTTGATAGCTCTCAAGGCTGCCGCGAACGTGCATTGGACGTTTCATGTGAAATTTCACCCTCAAGGAACTACGAGTCTTACCCCAACCTACTCGCCCTTGAGCAGTTTGTGCCGGTTCGGCCTGTCTAACTATATCTTCGTCTTGAATTCTATAATTGGAGCACCTCTGGAATTCCATGATATCTTACATACTCTAATTGTATTTCAGCCTCCCTGTGGATCCCTTCCTTTAGTCATCCAGCCACCCAATACTGACCAGTTGCAGCAGTACAATTTGTCACAAAATTCTATCAAGACCGACCGTGAATTCGTAATCACTCAATATGAGAAACATCACTCGAGCTGGATCATCGGTCATCGGTATCGACCAATTTTTCTTTTTGACCTGGAGGCGTTCCCCATTGAACAAGATGACTTCGACCACGAATCGACCGTGACCTTTCAAGTATACACAAGCTATCTTATTACCCCCGAACGGCATTGAATGTCTTCAATTTGCCTTCCACGTCTTCGAATTCCTTTTCCCCGTAGCTTCTGCGCCGGTAACGTAAGCATGACCCGTTTTCGTTCTCCAATTCTGGAGACATCGATCCTGTCAATGGTCATTACGCGCCGAAAGTAGTTGTATGGCCGCCTGGGACGAGAAGCCTTCTTCGAGTCTGCATTCAATGTCAAAACCAGAAATCAATTATTGGCAAATCAAAAGATGCAAACCACGAATGGATGCAAGTATTGCAGCAAAGCTATCCAAATTAGGCCATTTCATATGGATGAGTGTGTTCCTTGCCATGTTTAGGACCATGCGAGTTCTGCTGGTACAAGAAACGTGTCTGAAAGTGTCGAGTAAGCTTTTGAGACGACTCTGTTCTAGGAAATCAGACTGCCTGACCCTTCCAGATTGGACGTTCGAGAGGATATATAATCTCGTAACTCTCGGTTGGGTCTGGACATCATCTAGGAGTCTGTGTAACCTGTCGAAGTTTGTGTCTCATGCCAAAATTCAACCAGTCCTAGGATGTCCGAATCAGAGCCTCGCTTCCTTGGAGCACACTTATGATCGTACTTTGCGTAGAGCCCTTATACAGATAAGCTACTGGTAATATGAGCGGTGAGATTTCCATTTTGATCTGTCACGATGTTTGGCGTGTACTCAAGCCTCATGGAGGTCTTCGTACCTTGTTTAACTGATCAGAATGAAATGATAGTATTCAGTGTCGATCCTGGAGGCCAACCGTAGTATCACTTCAATACTTGTGTCCAAAATCTGCTCTTCACCGACGTGCGCCTGTCAAGCGTGAGTACCGATTAACTGAAATTTTGAATCGTAATAAGGATTTTTTGGGATCGACATATACAAATCTGGGGTTAAGGGAACTGAACAGCTTTGCGGACGACTTTGTACAGTGTTCAGGTATGCAGACCATCATGCTAAACGATTTGATACCGTTGCAAACCCTGGATGACGAGAAAGTTCGCCATGCAGTCCTTTTGAAGAAGAAAGATTTTCGTGGAGCTTCATGACTTGCCAGTAATTAAGTTCCTACTATCTGGTTGTTCCGACTGTTTGCTGAAGACCCGGACATGGATGTCAGGTACTATAAGATGACGTACAGTGACAATGATCAAATGGTCTACCTATTGTGGGTTTCTGACATCCTACACATTGATCCACCGGATTGGATCAGAGTTGCTATGGCGGGCGAAAATGTTTTGGGTCGCATAAATAGAGTTCATCTGAGTCGTACTACCTCTGACTTAGATCTTGAAAACAAGATTTCCCTAGCTACAAACCATCTATCGTATCTTTTCCAGAATCGGACGTTAATCCTTTGCTGACAACCTTGTGGCGCAAATTGACTCTAACGTTTCTATCTCTCACGTCGTCGTCAAAATGCTATCTTGATCTGATGCAACGTCTAATCATAGAAAGAAATCCATCATTTGTCTAGTGATTAGAGGAATCCATTATTTATTAGAGACCAAGCCAAGTGTAACGGGTGCTATACTGGTATGAGGTAACAGGCTATTGCATGTGGTGAGTACATAAGGGTAGCATGATTCCATAATTCGGTGGTAGCTTGTCTTTGGTGCATTATAAGAGGCGAGTAGCTTTTCTTTTCACAAGTGCACGACGGGATACCAAATAACAAACAGCCCCGCTGATTGTTACCACCTTCACACGCAATGAGTACAAATCTTGACAACAGGGATAAAACTCACAGCTGCAAATATCAGAGGCCGATGCCATCTATATTCAGGTGGCGACAGAAGCGCACCGGCAATAGGGTTGCCAGTCAGGAGAGAAAAGGCCAATGTGAAAGATAAAAGGCCGATACGTATCCTTTATGGATCAAAAAGGTCAGTAGCACTTAAGAAAATGAGAATCAAAATTACCCAAGATCCAAGTGGTCCTTGCGAGATACAAAAGAGACTGCACCAGGCGTGACGACTGACACGACTGAAACAGCATGATTATAATCAGCACTGCGACGCCAGAAATGCCAGTGACCAACCTCCTCCTGAGAAGAAGCCGTAGAAAATAGCAAATACTACTATGCCCCCTATGCTCGTTGCACCAAACATTGCAAATATCAAACTACCGGATATTACGCTGATGGGTATCATGACTATAGACAAGTTGTATCCTTCAAATTCTGGAACTGAGTGACGGATATCTTACCATTCAATGGCCCGCATATATCTGCAATGAAATTTGGTACTGTCCTCCCCAAAATCGATGCGGCATTCATTATCGTGATCTAACGGACGAAAAGTACTGAATCAAGATGTAGTTCACAAGAACAAAATATGTCATACCGAATACTTGACAAATGCGGGAGACGCACCATGGAGTGCTGCATAAAGTTGGAGATAGAAGACTGACCGTGGTTATTATTACCTAAATGGATACCAGTCCTACTAAGAACAGACACGTACAGGGCACAAAAATTCCCCAAAAAGTCTTCCATACACTGATCAGTTTGACGTAAATGGTATTAGGTATACGACACGCACCAAGAATGACCCAAATATGAAAAGAAGGTACGGGCCGTCGGTAATAACTTCCCTGAAAATTGATCCTCCCTCTTTTGCACCCCGCTTTTGGGGCAACCGTGCTCTCATGACTAAGTTGGCTAATATGAGAAGCGCCAAATCCATAAAAGCGACCGCTCTGGATGTTCCCCAAGCCTAAACGTCGTCACCTGGCTTAGATTCGGACTACGTACCTAACGCCCGTGCCAAATCCAGACGTTTTCGCAAGCATGTTGTTTAGAAGCACCGGATAAAGGCACCCTCCAACGCTTGAACCTTCAAATCAAGTCAGCTGTAGTACTGCTCCGGATGTCCACTTCAAGCATAAATGACTCACCCGAGATGACAAAGCCCATTGCGAGCGACCTCCGTCTTGCGAAGTAGTGTGATGTTACCTGCAAAGAAGGCAGAAACATAAGACCCATTCCAAGACCCATCCCCACGCCTTGGGCAAGAAAATTTTGGTAGTAATGATGTGGTTGCACCAATGACAACATGAATGTCCTACTCCAAATGATTCAACCATCCATAGAGTTGCAACGAACAAGTCCCTACGAGAAGAGATAAATCGACGACCCGCTCAGGATACAATGGTGGAAGTATCCAGCATCAAATAATCTTCCAGCTGGAAGACCAACCGCAAACACAAAGAAGACTTGCACAGACCCTATCCAGCTGATGGAAGATGGAGTATGTTCGTTAAGAGAAGTTCTCTAAGTAACGAATTGTCAGATCCAAAATTCAATGTGTACAATGGAAACTAACCGTATAGTAGTCCTGATAGACACCGAAGGACTGAACAACTCCGAACGTGCAGAATGTAACAATAGCACTTCAAAGAAAAGAATGAGACTTGATTGAAGAGCTGTTTAGAAGAGCACAAACCCTCCTAGCACCGTAAGCCATGCTCGTGTGCCACCTTCCGGTACTGTTAGAGAGTTTGCTATCGGCGGAGGTCTGGCCGCGGCTTCGAGATGCTCCTTCGGCGTCGATGAAGTATTTGATGGAGATGGGAAGACTGCTTCACTGGAAGGAGGAAAGTCATGAGGGGACATGGTCATGAGAGGAAGATGGAGCTGCAGTCATATGCATGTCAACAAGAGTATTAAGGAAACATGCGCAAATGACTTACATACAAGCGAGAGAAGCTTCTATCGACAACGGTAACTCCCAGGCTATATGTATAATGCGTCGCAGGCCGGAGCAAGCCCGTGTCCCGCCTCTGACC
>JAGDQM010042171.1:0-20765 GCA_017580835.1 Termitomyces bulborhizus | reverse complement strand
AGGTCAGGTGATCAAAAATGCGGACACAATATGTAACAGACAAGGTATGAAGGAATAGAGACAGAAAGAAGGGGAAAAAGGAAGGGAAAAGGAAGAGGGAGAGTGAATGCATAGAAGGGAAAGGGGATGTATAGGCTCAGGAAGGGATGTCCCCTTATAGCAGCCATAGTACGCCCTCTTCCTCCAACACCCCCCAAAGCTTCTCCCCCTCTCTGAGTGTGCATCCCTAACTAGGAACACTGTCTCCCATACAAGTACACAGTGGCTTCCACCCTATCAGCTACCTCTCTCCCTCTAGAGGTAGAGATAGAGACTACAGACACGCAGCGTATGTAGTGGGTCCATGCTCTTCTAGATAGTGGGGCTACCAGCTTCATGGATGTTGTATTTGTTGAGCAACACCAGCTGACTACCCAGCCACTTGCTTGACCAATCCACATGTATAACACTGATGGCACTCTTAACAAGGCTGCTATCTGTTGTGTGACAGAGTGCATCCTCTGCTATCATAATCATGCCAAGTGGGTGGTGTTTGCTGTCACTAGCCTAGGGAAACAGGACATCATCCTCATAGGTTGATAGATGGGGACTTGTTCTGTCCACAGTCAGGAGTGGCAGCTGGACTTGAGAATTCTCACTTTCTGGGGACGCATCCAAATAACCTAGAGCTGAGGCAATGGATTGTGAAACAGCACCATGATTTGAAGGTTGCAGGACACCCTGGATGCTGGAAAACTCTGGAGCTGGTATTGCATAACTACTGGTGGCCCCAGATGTTGTGCTATATTGGAGCCTACACCAGCACCTGTGACATGTGCCTCTGGACTAAGCCCTCCCGCCCATAGACAAATTGCACCCTCTTCCCATCCCTGAAGACAGGTGGAGCATGGTCTTGGTTGACTTCATCTCAGAGTTACCAGATGCACATGGCTACAATGCCATTATGGTTGTTGTAGACAGTGTTGGGAAGAGAGCATATTGCATCCCCACCACTACCACCTGCTCTGCCCTGGGTGCCACAAACCTGTACTGCAAGAATGTCTTGGCCTCTCTGATGCCTTTGTATCTAATTAGGGTCCTCAGTTTGTTGCAGAATTCACCAGGGAACTGTACTGGCTGCTAGGAATCAAACTCCAGGCCTTGACTGCATATCACCCTCAGTTGGATTGCCAGACAGAGCATATCAACTAAGGGTTGGAGCAGTACCTCTGGATCTTCTGCAGCAAGCAGCAGGACAACTGGGATGAACTCCTCCTAGATGCAGAGTTCCAGTACAACAACCATGTGCACTCCACAACCCAGGCTACCCCCTTCTTGCTAGACACTGGATGCAATCCTTGTATGGGTTTTGAACCATGCCAACATCCCTCATGGAATAAGTCAGTTAATAAGTTTGTGAACCACATGAAGTGCAGGAGGAGGCAAGGGTGGCCCTAGCCAAGGCTATGGATGACAGGGCCTGGTACTATAACCAGCACTAGACCCTAGTGCCAGAATACCTCCTAGGAGATAAGGTCTATCTGGATGTGGAGGACATTCAAACCACATGCCCATCCAAGAAACTCTCTCACAAGTTCCTGGGCCCATATGTGATTGAATGTGCAGTGGGTTGTCTTGCATAACATCTGCACCTGCCTCATACAATGTGCAGGATTCATCAAGTCTTCTATGTGGTCAAACTCTGCCCAGCAGTTGCTGATCTGATCCCAGGCCAGTGGGTGGATCCCCCACTACTACCAGTAATTGTGGACAACAAGGAACACTATGAGGTGGAGGCAATCCTGGATAGTCGCATCTTTTGCCATAAGCTCCAGTACCAGGTCAAGTGGAAGGGTTATGGGTATGAGGATGCATCCTGGGAGCTAGAGGTATCAGGGCACTGCTCTAGGTGAAGGAGTTTTACAAGCAACATCTGGACACTCCTAGGAACATTTGTGGCCTATATACACTTTCACTCTTCCAATCTGTCTAGTCATGTCACTGTCCAGTGTATTGGGACGCTGCACTCTAGAGGGGGGGTGATGTAAGAGGACAATCCCTAGGGACTATTCCCTCTTTTTCCCCTTCTTTTTCCCTTCTTTTCCCCTTTATATATTATTTGTACATATTGTGTCTGCATTTTTGATCACCTGACATTGTTTCCAAGGTCATCTGATCTCTTCCTGACCACCTGACACTGCTAGAGTCACCTGATGGACATTACCAATCCATTCTCTGGCAATGTCCGAGTTTTTCATCTTTTATTCCCACACTCTTTTTTCAGTGGCTTATGTGTACTATACAGTTGATTCCTATGCTTCTGGGGCCCCAGAAGCATCCACATCCCAGCATAGGGACTTCTCAGACTTATTCTCTTTGGATATCCCTCTGCCAGGTGAGTAGCTAGCCCTGTACACTGTAGCCACTTGCTAATACATCTTTGAATATCTCTCTGCCAGTTGTGTGAGTTCCACAGCTCTCTGCAGAAGCTGTTTGCTTTCCCCTTCCCATTGCTACACAATAGAGGTCCTTGTAAGCCTCATCACGCTGCATTATTATGATATCAAGTTCATTAAGAACTTGATTGAATGCAATCTGCATGACAGAGTCCTGCAGGATGTCAATTTCAATGTCCTCTGGGACACCTGCATTGTGCAAGTATTGAAGTATATGAGCTAAACCTGTGTGTCCACAACTATAGTAGGCCACCAATACCACCAATGGAGAAACTTTATTATTCATTGGGCACCAAAGTGTCTCAACAACCAATGACCTTGGTCCAGGAGCTGTGTTACTAAGATGTGATCTCAAGGAACACATAGTGCCTTGAATCCTGCCAAGTTATTTGTCTAAATCAGATCCTTGGACACCCAGAAGGCTCTATAGTCCTCTGGATTCTCCAGGATCCTGGCAAATAGGGTGTCCTTAGGATACCCTTCAATAACCTGTCAACACCATTTAGTGTCTCCAATACCTCAAGAATCCACCCCTGTTCCTAGAGATGCCAGTGCATCTCCCAAGGTCACATCATTGTCCTCATCATTATTTGCAGGAGGATTACTTTTGTCCTCCTATCTATCCACTAGTAATTGAGCTTCTTGATTACAAGGCTCATCTCAGTTGTTAAGCCAAGTAGGATAGACCAAGTTCTAGTCCATGCATGTGTATAGCTGCTCCACTTGCTGACCAAGTTCCTCAACTTGTTGAGGGGGCAGATCATCCCCTTCAGGGTTGTTTTATGCATCAGCATGCACATAACCTTGCACATATGCATGCCATGCAGAGGATCAATATTTTGATCCTAACTGTCAATAACAGTTAGTGAGAGCAAATAGTCCCTTACCATGACTCCCACTATTACAAGTATACTACTTATTATTGTACATCTCTAGATTGATATACTCTTCCTGCTGAGGGGACCCTGGGGTCTTCTCCTGATCCTCAAGCTCTGAGCCCATCACAGAATCATCCACTAGATCCTGCTGCTCCCCATCTTCTGACAGTGCAGCTGTATGCACTGCTTGAATATGGACTTGAGGAGCCTCTTTACAAGGCTCACTACAGTTATAGGCAAAATAGCCCACTTACTATGATTCAAGCATGCTGGAGTTGTTGTGCTCTCCTTGGATGGCTGACCAGCCTTGCTGCTCACTCCCTTGCCTCCTAGACCCTGGGCAGAGATGGACTTAGACCCTGTATGATTGTGCAAAGTACTTTGTTGTACTCCTGCAACTGTGGGTATGGGTGACCCATGGCTTAAGGGGAACTAGTGTACCCCATGCCACCCCCTTTCATACTGCTGTCAGCTTGTTTGTAGACCAATGGTCCACTGCATGAGGCACAATTTTAGTTGCACCCCAAATGGTGCACTGCCATCTTCACACTGCTCTTATAGGCCCTGGCCTCAGCAACCAAGTCTCCCCATCCATGATGAGGGTGAGCAACATCTTATAGGGTATTCCCTTTAAGAATTGCTCCTGCATTGTAGACTCATTGATGAATATAGCTATATTCTGAGCTTTGTTCAGCAGGGCATCATAGAAGCCCTATGCACCTTCCACTACCTGTAAGGGTGATCTCAGAGAGCTGTGGAACTCACACAACTGGCAGAGGGATATCCAAAGATGTATTAGTGAGTGGCTACAGTGTACAAGGCTAGCTACTCACCTGGCAGAGGGATATCCAAAGAGAATAAGTCTGAGGAATCCCTATGCCAGGATGTGGATGCTTCTGGGGCCCCAGAAGTGTGGGAATCAACTATATAATACACATAAGCCACTGGAGAAGGAGCATGGGAATGAAAGATAAAAAACTCAGACATTGCCAGAGAGTTGATTGGTAAGGAGTTACCTAATCAAAACTTGGACATTGCCAGAGAGTTGATTGGTAAGTATGATCAGATTGTGCATCTGGTAACTCCAAGATGAAGTCAAGCAAAACCATGCTCCACCTGTCTTCAGGGATAGGAAGAGGGTGTAGCTCACCCATGGGTGCCTGGCAGGAGGGCTTAGTTTGGAGGCACATGTCACAGGTGCTGGTGTAGGCTCCAATATAGCACAACATCTGGGGCCACCAGTAGTTATGCAATACCAGCTCCAGAGTTTTCCAGCATCCAGGGTGTCCTGCAACCTTCAAATCATGGTACTGTTCCATAATCCATTGCCTCAGCTCTGGGTTATTTGGCACATAAATGTATCCCCAGAAAGTGAGAATTCTCTGGTCTAGCCACCACTACTGACTGTGGACAGAGAAAGTCCCTGTCTGTCAGCCTGCCTTGAGTGTTACCACAGCCCTAGCCACCACATCCTCATGGAATCCCTCTCAATTGCCTTTCCAAATGTCTGACAGGATGGATACCTCCTTGCCCTGGATTGCCAGACCTTTGAGTGCCCAAATTGCAAACAGCTCTGGCCTGAGCAGGACAATGCATCCAGTTTACCCATGCTGCAACCTGGCCTGTAGTGAAGTGTGAAGTCAAAGTTGGCCAGGTACAGGGACCAGCAGGCCTGTCATTGGTTGAGCTTTTTTGTGGTGCAGAAGTACTCTAGGTTCCTGTGATCTGTCCAGACCTCAAACTGATGCCTGGCCCCTTCCAGGAAATGACACCACTCTTCAAAGGAACAGATGATTGCCAGCATCTCCTTGTCATGGATCTTGTAATTATGCTCTATGGCATTGAGACTCTTGGAGTAGAATGCAACAGGTCTACAGGCCTGCCATGTAGGACCTTGTCCATACATTGTGCCAATGCCTGTCTTTGAGGCATTGTATATCAACCATATATGATGCTCTTTACAAGGATCAATGGGCCTAATTACTAGTGTTTCACTGTAGACATGTTTGATCATGTCAAAGGAACACTGGTGCAGTGGTTGCCACTGAAATGGCAACTCTTTCTGCATCATGGTCATGGATGAGCTAGTGTAGGTGGATATATCAGGCAAGAAATTGCTAAAATAGTTCACCAGTCCTACACACCATTGAATATTGTTATAGGTTCTAGGAACATGCCATTCCTGGATTCTGTTTAATTTTGTGACATCAGAGTGTATACCTGAGCATCTATTATATAGCTGAGGCACTCTACACTCTTGGCATATAGCTTACACTTTTTCCATTTCAGGTACAACTTATTCTGGCATAGTCTTTCAAAGACTATGCCTAAATGCCTTTCATGTTCCTCAATAGAATTGGAGTAGACGACAATATTGTCTAGATACATATGCATCCAATGACTAATTATGTCCTAGAATATGGATGTCATCAGGTGCTGAAACATGGCTGGAGCATTGTAGTCCCTAATCTGAATGATATTACTAAAGTATGTTCTAGTAATTGTCATAAAAGCAGTCTTAGGTATGTCTAATAGATATATCCTTACTTGCTTATATGTGTCTGTAAGGTCAATTTTTGACCTTATAATATGTGTCTGTGCAATGTCTTCACAAATGGCTTCTTGATCAGGTACAGGCATCACGTCTTTAACTGTATTGTCATTCTACTAGCATACTGTATGCAGCATATGATCCTGTTTTGGGATGCACAGTAAAGGTGTGGCTTGATCAGCCACATATGGCACCTACTACTTAGCCCAAACATAGCAATCAATTTTTGCTCTAAGTTGGTCTTGTAACAACCAAGGGCAGCATAGTATAAAGTATGAGTACCATTTTGACCTGTCTATGAGGTTAATCTCAACCTCTCAGCAAGGAGGTAATTCCTCCTTGGTACCATTTACAATGTCACTATATTCATTGTAGCACTGTTGTCTTAGTTGAGGAATGTCTTCCTCTGACAACACTGGAGAAATTTCCTTCCACTAGAGCAGCATGGCATAAGGTACAAGTACCATTTTGACTCATTCATGATTAACCTCTTGCCAAGGAGGTAATTCCTCCTACAATGTCACTATATTCATTATACCGCTGTTGCCTTTGTCAAGGAATGTCTTCCTCTGACAATGCCAGAGAAGTTTACTTTCACTTCTCCTTCTGCTTTCATGGTATATGATCTTTGTTGTATTGCCATTGAACAGACTTAGTCTGTTCATACTTTTCACTCATGGCTGCTAGATAGATTTCAGATTTGTCTGGTATCCTGGTTCATGTTACAGGTTCCTTCTGCACTTCTGAGTTCCATTGAAACTCATTGGGTTCCAACACCTCATCAGATGTTGTGCTCCTGTACTGCTGTCCTAGGAATGTAGGCCAACTATATTCAGTCTGCCTTATTAAGTCTACCATGACTTGATTCTATTCCTTGGGCATCCTTGGGTCCATTTCCAAGTCCCATGTTGGTTTGTGTATGGGTTGCATGTACTCATCCTGCTTTGGAGACTCTGGGGTCTCCTCCTGCTCTTCAGCATCCAAAGCTAATGTAGGATTCTCATGTGGATCCTGCTGCTCACCCATGTCCAACAGTACAGCAGTATGTGCTGCTTGTACATGGGCTTGAGGAACCTCTTTATGAGGTTCACTACATTCTTAAGAATAGTGGCCCTGTTTGCCACAGTTATGGAATGTTGGAGTTGACATGCTTGGCTTGAGCTGCTGACCAGTCTTACTGGTCAATTCTTTACCATCAGCAGGGACAGTCTTAGCCCCTACACAATCTTGGTGAGCCCTCCACAGCACTCCTGTCACTGCAATTTGTGGCTTAAGGGGAGCTGATGCACCCCTTGCCACCTCCTTCTATACTGCATCATTAGCTTGTTTGTTGGCCACTATCCTACTTTTCAAGGTGCAATGATGGCTGCACCCTACATAGTGTGCCACTGTCTTCACACTGTTCCCAAGCTTTGGCCACAAATTCCTAAACAGTATTCACCTTCAGTGACAGGCCCCCATCCATAATGAGGGCCATGAGCATCTCATGGGGAATTCCCTTGAGGAACTGCTCCCAGATGGTGAATTTATCAGGGAAGATGGCTATATTCTGGGCCTTGTCTACTAGGGTCTCATAGAAGCCCTGCACACCCTCTTCTACCATATATAGTAGCTTGCAGAATGTGTCCCTTGCATCCTGCATAGTAGAGGGTTGTATGAACTGATTGTATAATCCAAGGATTACATCCTCAAATGTCCAGTATACCTAGGTTCTATTGACATGTAGCACATGTTGTAGATACTACTTGAGTGCAAGCTTACTCAAGTATTCTATGTGCAAGAGCATATTTTCTTGCTCTTGGTCTTCTCCACCAAGCTAAGCCATGGCATAGTTAATACATATGCCTATCAGCCAGTTTTACAAGTCTCCAAACTTGGTGGACCCTGTATAGAGTTTAATAGACTTAGATGTCAAGCCCGACAGATCACAATCCCACATCCTACATATGTTGCTCCAGCTGTGAAACAGCCAGCCACAGCATGGAAAGCATCTGAGCAAATACCCACTGCCACCCAAATCATTCAAAGGTTCCATTGGCATCAGAATGCCCTCTGATACATTCACAAAGCTGGCCATCTAGCATCTTCTGCTTTCTCACCAAGTGGTACCCCACTTTTGACTGGCTCTTTGTTCTTTGAAGAGCCATCATTTACTAGTGTTGGAAAGCAGTGCTGTCTTGATACTGGTGCAACTTCTCCAGTTACTCCTATAAACTTGGACTTCTACTCTGCAAGTCAATACAGATCTTTGTTGCATGATAATCTCAACAAAATTATCATGGAACTTTGTCCATAACCTGGATCTGAGGCTATTCATGTCAAAATGGATACTGAATCGTGTCATTCCTGACTGGCACACCCTCTCAGCACCTATACTGATTAATGCAGCAACTAGAGTTGAAGATTATCCAAAGGAGAAGCTGGTATAAAGGCAATTCTTCAAACTGATGGCTGGAAGAACAAGGTAAAGCAACCCATTGTTGAAAAAAAAATGGTCAGTATGGATCTTGAAGTATGTAGTCCATCATTCCAATCTAGCAATCTTATCTCATTCTCAGCCATCCTTGACGTGCACACATAATACCAATGCAGATAGAAGGAGTTGAGAGGCCCTTCTGGAACTCATCCAGTTAGATATCAAGAAATTATTCTACCTGAGCCAGCCGCATCATCTCCATGATGTTTTATCTACAACCGAATCTACATCTCTGATTGAGCTATATCAGGCAATTTCCCACCAACTCCAAATTGACTAGATAGTCGGATGGTTCACCTGACGACTTAGTCCGACCCGGGTCATGACAACACTGGTCCAGACAATCGCTGTCGTCATATCTACCGACACTACACAAAGGCAGCCATAAGAACACGCCACAATAGATCTGGTAGATCAAATGCTCGTTCTACATTCGGAACCTCGGATCATAGTTTGTTACAACATGTCATATACCGTAAAACATAAGTCGTTTGTTGCGTTCGTCTATCGCCCGACCAGCATTCCCGTTCTTACGGACTCTGAACATCATCTCCACGGTCAGCTACTGTTGCCTCAACCCTGACAATAGGCTGGTCATGGAAGGTTTAAAAGGTGCCTACACCACTAATATAGCCAGGAATGTAAATCGCCCTTATTATAACTCAATCACTAGTAATTTACATATTTGGAGTGTAAATTGTCCTCATTATAGCACAATCACTATTAATTCACATTTGGAATGGAAAACGTCCTCATGATATTTCAATCACTAGTAATTGTCATATTTGGAATGTAAATCGTTCTCATCGTTCAACCAATGCACTTGCTCAATCATAGATGTTGTTCTTTTTCAGTTCTCACTCACTTAAGATGCTTGAAAAAATGCACAAAGTGCACATGCAGAATGTGTGTCTAATTCAAATGACACAAGGCAGAAAACTTTGGATTACACGAGGCATCGCAATAGTGTCAACTAGAAATTTACTTTGTGGGCTGTATACTTGCTAGCAGCCGGTTGGCCTTTTGTATCAGAGTCCGGGGAAGAATTACGAGAAGGTAAAATTTCCGATTCGTCATTATTCCTGTCATGTGAATACGGTGTAATTGCAAATTCTGTTGTTGCATGATGGCCGGAATTATGGTCGGTCTTAGATGGATCTTCCACTTGATGGGAGTCAACATGAACAAAAACCTTACGAAGATACAAAAGAGTTAGTTAGAGTGAATTTGCAATGCTCACCTACTTACTTGCGTATCCTGCTGTATCATAAGATATGATAGGTTAGTATTTGAGGGCCATAACGATTGTTTTTCGCACATTTGTGTTATTCCTGACTTGAGACAATTTGAATATTGTGTTCTGGCTGGAAATGGCTAGGGTATCGTCACCCTCATTGCCATTCCACCAGAAATTTCGTGCATTAAGGCTACTCATCAAGGAGTTTGTGTAGAGCTTGGAAAGCGGAGTGTTGAAAAGGAGGTGTCTAGAAGGAGTGAGGACCCTATGGCAGATCAGCGGGAAAAAACCACTCACAATCCTGTTGGCTGGGAAGAAAATTATAAAGATCAATTCAAATGTCATTATCAGTTGTCAAGACAGGAGACTTGCGCTCAGCAAATACAACATCAAATCAACAAAGCTGCATGATGAGTTAGTCTTCTACTTCTTTAAACCTTTTCATCAAATAACTCACGCCCAGATTGCTGTCATAAGCCCTAAATTCAAATTGTTCAACCATTCCGTGAGATTAAACAATATTATGTGCAAACCCGTTTGTACAGTTACTTGTAAATGTTTCAATTGTCCACACATATTGCATGAAATGTCGAAAACTTACATATGATTACTCGATCAATATAGGTGTCTGTCCTTACAAACCCAGTTTTATGATTTTTCTGATTAAACTGTAAGCAGCAACTTGATAGGATCTACGATTCAGATCACCAGATACAGAACCAAAGTGCCAGTGATGAGTATGTCTGCGAGGGAGGAACAACCGAGCCCTAAAAGTTTGTTTGTTAGAAATTGATTGAAAAGGTTCAAAGACCCATACATAATATGACTGTCTCTCGAAACTTTGTAAATTCATCAAATTGTGGGACAATTCCGGCAGCAATTGCAGTCGCAATGCCCATCACTTCACGTCATGTCACTCGGGGTAGTTTATAAGAAGAATATCTTCCTCACAGAAAGATATTGTTGCACATAAAAGGATGCTGATAGTGATTGTCCTACTTGCTGTGAGAACCTTAATTCTCCAAGCAAAGAAGGCTTGCACAAGTCCACCAAGTATTCCCTAGAATTCCAAGGTGAGTCTCCCAGGTGTCTCTAACAAATACCAATCATACTGTAAGGGCAGGACCTGGAATAAAGTCAGCTTCATACATTGTATATATTTTTTAAAGATCTCACCAGTTGAAAAGACCCAATCTGCAGTTACCAAGTGATCCATATCACCTGACAATTGTCAATATACTGAGCTGAAGTATGTGCTTTCAACATACCAAAATGGTTGATCAAACTACGATAGATATATAGAATGGTGAACAGAGTATGGACTGTGTCACCAACAAATAACAAGTAGACCTAGATGTCCGCATAACATTACAACTGATGGGATTTGTGGAATAGACAAACCAAACCACGAATCCAAGGTCTGTCACTGAAAACTTTAGTGAGTTATATGAAGGAAATGATGCATGATACAATATACCGATTAGAAGAGATATGGTACAGATATAATTGCGTCATGGTGATGCCGTACAAGAGGACATTGATTACTGTTCCAATAAGCAGGGGTCCATAACTTAAACACCATTCTCATTCTTCAGAGGAAAGCTTAGTTGAATGTTAACCAGAGTACTCACAATCCTCGAATGAGAGATAGGGCCATAGCTATCGGAAAATAAACATACAGGGGGTTATATACATTACACGATGCTATTTATACCCGTCATTCTTTTTGGTAGCTGTGAAGAGCATAGAGGCATTATTGCCAGTGGACAGGGTGGCATCGGTAACCTCACCACTTCATCATACTATTCCAGCGCCGGCACTTATTCTGAAACATCAAACAGATCTCGAGTTTTCATGATTCAGGCAAGTACCCTTAGCCCCTGGCTCCCATGCAGCAAGAGCTCATATCGCCCGACATACCCGCTTACACATCACCCGTGAGATGGACCATTGCGCACTGTGACGGGAGCTCGCCTGGCATGGCAAGAGGTCACGGCACCACTCAGAATTTTCACGGTCGGAACTGTGGTAAATCCTAGGATTCGGAGCTAAGATCCGGCACGGGCGTCGACAAGGGAATTCTGCTACGTAAACAAGATCACGACGCGTACATTTTTGGTGGGGATAGGGGGAGAGGAAAATCATCCCCTTGTTGGTATCTCATCCGTGAATCTGTACTTACCCCTTTAACCAGATATAGATATATTACGGATTTTTCTGATGAGGTGTCTTGAGAGCTGCCCTTACAAGTCATGATGGTATCCGCTGTTCTGGACCCACGAGCCTGGTTAGGTTTTACTGTATATGAAAGTTTGAAACTGCCGCGTAAATGATCAGTTTTCACTGATAGTTCTTCGTAATATCATTGTTCAAAGTACATTAGTAAAACGGGGTGCTTGGTTTCTGTGTTGAGTCCTTTTCACCCATGTATTGCCAAAATCATTGAGATACAACATTTTTATCTATTTATTTATTTTCTTTTTACATTGTTTTGCCAAAGAACATCGTACCCCTGCACCCAGTGGACGTTATCCTCACTGTACAATGCTCTTTGGCAAAACAATGTAAAAACATGGTAAAAATAATCCGGTTTATTTCAGAATTTTCTTTGGATATTTCTGTCAAAACCACAGCAAAAGATATTCCAAACCTAGAATTGTATTTCAATGGTATTGGCTATATGATTCAAAGAGAAATAAGGAAAAAAATTATAATGTCTACCAATTGTTCTTGACAAAGTATAATGTTTATCAATTCTTCGAGAACAATCAATAAACATTATCATTTTTTTCTTTATTATATGCAAAACAATTCAAAGAGAAATAAAGAAAAAATTATAATGTTAATAGACTGGACACAAGATTTTTCATAAATGCAAGCAGCACTTGTTGAAATTGAACCAACACCCTCCTGGGAATGTGCCCCTTTATGATGCTCTAACCACTGAGCTAAAGTGCTTATGCTTATTTTTAGACTCAGAGGCCTAAGTACTTCACTCACAGGGAAGCCCGAGCCTCTGAATCCGAGATCATCATACTGAAACACCCTTATACTGACTCTAGACTAGAGCCTAAGTACTTCACTCCCTGGGAAGCCCGAGCTACCTAATCTAAGATAAGCAATCCAGCGGGGCGGTGTATCAATGTTTATCAATTGTTCTCGAAGAATCAATAAACATTATAATTTGTCAAGAACAATTAGTTGATATCATAATTTTTTTCCTCATTTCTCTTTGAATTGTATTGCCAAAACCATTGAAATACAATTTTAGGTTTGGTTACAATATTTTTTCTATGGTTTTGATGGAAACATCCAAAGAAAATTTTGAAATCAATTGGACTATTTTTACCGTGTTTTTACATTGTTCTGCCCAAGAACAGTGGACCCTGCACCCAGTGCATTTTAGGTTCGGTTACAATATTTTTTTCTCTAATTTTGACAGAAACATCCAAAGAAAATTTTGAGATCAACTGGATTATTTTTTCCATGTTTTCACATTGTTCTGTAAAAGAACATTGTACCCTGCACCCAGTGCCTTCGCATTGATATAGTGTACAATGATTGCTTAGAGGTGACACAATCTGATGTATGTAATGTTGATGTGTTTCATGTATCGGTGATACATGGTCAACTTGCTGTAAAGTAAAGCAATGCCGTAAATTATGCCACTTGTTACCCGTTCCTGCTCCCTTGGCAACACACATCATGCGATCTGTTCCTCCCCTTCCCCGTACTTGCTGCTGACGCCACCCACTCATGCATGTTGCCTATCAGACTACTACTGGCTTGCCTCTGCAATTTTTCCAATTGCACTACTCAAGAAATCACTGAATAGGCTAAGAATCTTGAGACCTTGCAGCTTGCACTGGCATATGATATGCATATGAATCAAAGTTCGAGTGGCATGGGGCCAACATATCTATATTGATTGGCATCTTTCTGGGTAGGCATATTCCACGACAAGGGGTGTCAGAGCGGGTAATTATGGACATGGTTGCTATGACGTGCCCCCCCCCCCCCCAGTATAAGGAAATTTCTTCTGACGTGTGTCGACAACTGGCATCAATGGCATCAACGGCCATCAACGACGGCAAGGCAACAGCAAGCAACGGCATTTTGAGAGACTTTCGAGCCCATGCAGATGCAACATGCTTATTCTAGCATATATACACCCTCAGACAACTGCTCAGCGATTATGTCATGATACTGTGCATACTATGTCACAGTCTACTCTTGTTTCTAAGGGAAATAGACTCCTAGATGCCTTGAATAAGTCAAGATAGTACTAACTAGTGTGTATTATTTATATATATCCCACCAGATAATAGCTCTCAACCATTCAGAACTCAAGAGAAATCTGAATACTCAAAGTGTTTGTCTGATAATACTGTATTTGATTCATCGTATTTGAGTCGGAGGTTTAATCTAGGTGATAACCGATGTTTTGCCGAGATCAGCCGATCAAAACCGGAAAGTGCCGTGACCTAATGCAGAACGAGATCGAATGTCCACATTCGCCCGATCTGACACCCCTTGTTCCACGACATGAGCGGAAATGTCAATACGAAAATAGCTGTTGTGACAACGGGAGATAACAAAAGCGCGTGATGGACTCGGCATCTCCGGCAATTATTTTACGAACTATGGCACTTTATTATTTGATGGCGTAAGATTATTAAAGAGACCAAATAAATCCAGCTCTTCTACGAGGTTGTGTGGGAAGAACAGGTTTGATAAGCACTCTTTCAATAATTTACTTCAAGTTTAGTCCTCTTCATCTCACTAAATATCCTTGGTCACGGTTGAAAAGCGCACACGAATGACAGTTCCTTGATTATCTTGTGAGAGAATTTTGGAATGATGGTTTTTTTTCTTCCTCTCAAATGACACGTCAATTGATTATGAAACGATGGAAGTCATCAATACAGGTGATCTTTCACACGCGAGTCTATCGCTTACTCGTGGATAGTGTCGTCTCACTAGTCAGCGAACTTCTGGAATAGGCACCGTAAGAGGTCCGTTTAGAGACTTTGAATCGTTTGTGAAAGGACTTGAGACGCTGCGATGTACAGACTAACATATCCCTCGAAAACGACGTCAGTACAAGGACTAAGTGACCTTAATTGACAAGATTAGGCGACTTTTCCCCTCGCGATCAAATGATGGGCTGTTAAGTTGCTGTTAAGGAAAGCTGCTCCAAACCATATCTTCTCCCAAAGACCGTCTATCTGAGTAGTTCGATAAAGCTTTAATGATCACTGCGAACGTTTCCAATGTCTTGGGAAAAGGCTACGACTTCGTCATCATAGGCGGAGGGGTCAGTACAGATCGGCTTCTCTTTTTTTCTTCGTTGACCGACCCTGCGCGTATGTAGACTGCAGGCCTGGTCCTCGCGGCACGCCTTTCTGAGAACTCTTCGTTTACTGTGGCCGTGCTCGAGGCCGGAAACAACACCATTAGTGACCCCATGGCTTCAGTCCCAGCCCCATATGGACGTCAATTCGGTAATCCCAATGTATGTCTCATCCTCACGATTATACAGACTCAGAAGAGCAGCTTAAAACCATAGTATGATTGGGGATTCGTGACTACAAAGCAAAAATATCTGAATAACAGAAGAATACAATGGTCTCGCGGCAAAGGTCTTGGTAAATGTCCTTCCTTCTCTGCCAACTGTGCGCGTCATGAGTTTATGGTTGCAAGGTGGTAGCTCTTGCATCAACTTCCTTGAATGGTCTCTACCTCCTGCAGTTGACGTCGATGTATTCGAAAGACTAGGAAATCGCGGGTGGAACTGGAACGAGTTCCATCGTTACTCGAGAAAGATAGAACGGTATTACTGTCGAATGTGAGCTTCTATGGCCATTTCTGATTTCCGTGACAGTTTTCATCCACCCACTGAGGATGTTATTCGTCAATATCCTCATACCTATGGCAATGATCGAGGCACTTCTGGCCCCCTTCAGACCACTATCCCTCCTCATGCTCACATGGTTGACGCCATGTTGAGAGAGACTTTTGTGAACACGGGAGTCAAAGCCTTGTATGATCCATATCAGGGGGAGGTACAGATCTCATTGATGATTCGTTGATTTTGACCAAAGTCAGGCTGGTGAATGACTAGGTTAATGGAACATGGTTCCCTTCCTCTACTATTGACCCTGAGACATGGACCCGTTCCACCTCGGCGGCGGCGTATTTGTCTCCAGTTCAAGATCGCCCAAACCTAACGGTGGATCATAACTATTTTGACGTTATGTGGACGACGTCTAACGACTGTCCTATCAGGTCCTAACACAAGCTTTGGTCTGTCGTATCCTCTTCAAAGAGAACCATACCGGAGGAGATGAGGATCTCGTTGCTACCGGCGTTGAGTTCATCCACAATAATGCAAAATACGTCCTCAATGCCGAGAAAGAAGTCATATTGAGTGCAGGGCGAGTTCAGCAGATAATCAACGCTATTAATCGTGCTGAATACAGGGCAGGACTATCAAAAATCCACAGATTCTTGAGTTATCTGGTGTAGGGAGATCTGATATGCTGACCAGCATTGGCGTAAAGACCAAAATTGAGCTTCCAGGCGTTGGAGAGAATCTGCAGGAACACGTCTTTGTCGCTGTTTCTTATGAGCTTGATCCGTCTCTCAAGGATCAGACCTTTGACTTTCTTCGCAATGCTGAAAAAGCTCAGGTAGCAGCAGAACTATAGTTCGTTTGACTTCCCATCTCATGCTGTTGGTTCATCATGTTAATGCATTTCCTAAGTGCTGAGGGGAAAGGTCCTCTGAGAAATGGGTTGTCCATTTTTGCTTACTTGACACTTGACGATATGAAAGCTTCCGTCACGTCATCCAGTGTTGCAATGACAAAGATAGGGAGAGACATTGAACTTTACAAGAACACTCCAGGAGTCTCTGCCGGCCTCCAAGAGCAGATTGACATACAGCTTGATATTCTGCACTCAGGGGCATCCCCTGACGTCGAGATTGCTTCTGTCCCGATGTTGTATTCTCTGGAACGTAAGTAGACCTAGCTTTTTCAAGACCTTTAAAGACCTAACTGGAGTGTATAGTAAAGCCGGAAGGAGATAAAAGCTATCTAACACTTTTGTCTTTCCTCTTGCATCCTTTGTCACGAGGGACAATCGTTTGTTGACCTATGTCTTACTGTGATGCAAGATGCCTCTGATATGTTTCTTAGCACTCAAGGACCGGGGACCCTGAAGATAGTCCAGATATTGACCCCCATTACTTTGAAAGAGATTCTGGTAAGTGTAAGACACTGATTGATTTAGGTGTTCTTTACCATATTTCCAGATATGGAGATCTTGGTTCAAGGGATCAAATACATCAGAACTATGGCACAAACAGAGCCTATGAAATCGGCTTATGTTGGAGAAGAATTACAACCAGGTTTTCAAGTAAAAACTGATGAGGAACTAAAAAGTATGTTACAATCAATGTCTTGGACTTTTTTACTAACTACCATACAGGGTATATCAGAGATACACTTAGCACAAGTTGGCGTATGATCTATTTTTCTTTCTGCCATTAATGCATAATGGTTAATATCAATTTTCAGATAGCATAGGGACATGTTCTATGCTACCAAGAGACAGACAGGGTGTTGTTGACCCACAACTGAAGGTGTATGGCACAAAGAATGTTCGTGTGGTTGATATCTCAATCATTCCTCTTCACATTGCTGCACATACACAAGGTTAGTAGTTTCATGTCTTTGCATTCATATTCTGATGATATTAAAGCAACTGCCTACATGGTTGGAGAGAAGGGTGAGTTGCCACTTACTAACCTTGCTTAATTCAGTAGATAATCAGCATTTGTTCAGCATCTGAAATCATTCTTTCAGCTTCTAAAATAACAAAATGAATGTGATAAGCTATGAGTGGATAGTATATATCCCTATCTTTTATTTGCAAGAGAGTGTTAATGATTGTATCTCTTTTTATATATATGTCATAGTCTAGCTTCTATGATAGCTTGCAATTCTTAGGCTGTAGATTTGGAAATGATACTCAAAGGGTCCATGTCATGAATAAAGCCCTTTGATTGAGGTTGACAATATCTGAAGTTGCCTAGTCCTCCTGAACAACTTGCAACTAGTTGAGTAGGCTGGCCTAGGATGTTTTAGATAAGGGCAATTTAGTTCAAGATCCTAGAAACATCAAATGAAAGAGGGGAGAATGGGGAAAAGTACATTACAGAGATTGTAGCATCAGCCACTCATGACTGTTGCTAGGTGTAACCTGTCAGTCATGGGTCCTCTCAGCCTACAGTTCACCAAGTGTAAGTCAGATCAGTTGTCAATTCTGCTATGCTAGAGTAAAGTAAGAGAAAGAGTCAGTCTTATAAATAAGAACAAACAATAATGTACCATCTAAATGTAATTAATTATGTAATAACTAATTATATATGCAAATGTTGGGTATTATAGAATATATGACCTGTAATGGGAATGATGTAACAGAAATGCTATTATATTGAGTTAGATTCATTTTGTAACTTGTATAATGCCTATACAATCTTATCTAATTGGCATGATCATACAAACTATAAATACTTGTATTTATTATATAATATTAGTTCTTTTGTCCTTATCATTTATACTAGTTAAAATTGTAGACATTAGTCTAGTTCACTGAGTGCAAATTGAGAAAAAGGACTCTATAAACATGTAACAATGTTATACTTTTTAAAACTATCCAGTCCTATGGCTTTCAGGTATCTGTGCTCAGCAAATGTTCAAAGAATTTCAAACTCTATTATCTTCAATGGCACTTCCACAGAAAACTTTTGCAAATTCACATGGCCAATCCATTACAATCAGCAGCATCAGATGCATCTAACCAAGACAATGCCTAAAAGGCAGGTTAGGTACCTGAGGTGTCACATTATGTCTTCTCAGTAAAAAGAGAGGAAAGTTAAGAACCTTCAATGTTGCTAATCAGTAAGGGCTAAAGAATGCCTGCAGGATTATCTGTGAAGCAAATGCTCAGCATAGTAAGCCCTGGGGAAACCAAGTTAAAGATGTTAACTAAGTCTCGGCCAGCAATTAGGCCACTAGGCCTCAAACACTCAGTATTTCTACTAAGTTGCATTGTGTAAGGAGGATCCTGCAGATGCAACACAGTATACTGAGGTAGTTCCAGGGTCAGAACTACCCCATAGCTTGCCTTTCTGAGAAATGCAGTCAGGAGTATTTCAATAAGTTGAGTCATCTCTAAGGGAGAAAATACCCCTCAGCTAGACTGGCCCATTTTCTGGGTAAGAATAGAATGATACAGAGTTAAGTCAAATTGCTCAAAGTGGAACATTTTTTGAAGGCAAGTCATCTAATAATGACAAGAAAGATAGAGTATTGTCAATGCTGAGAGAAGATCAAAATACCCCTAACCCCTGAGTGAGTCAATTAAATATGTTTTCAGTTGTATATTTGTAAGGGGATTGCTCACAATGTAAGACAAATCCCCCAAGGCAAGGTCAACTCAGAGATTGGCAAGCAAGGGCAGAGGCAAGCAGGCTGTGGAGTGGGCAAGCAGAAGCAGCAAGGCAAGCAGAGACTTACAGAGATTGCAAGCAAAGCAGGAACAATGCTATGGAGCTTACAGTTGGCTTACTATGTAGACCAGGGAAGCGCTGTTATTGTTGGGTCAAAGAGTATTCTACTCTGTTGACCTGCTTATATACATACATAGGTGGCTGACTAATGCTAATGTGGTAAGTGGCCCAAGTGACTAAGCAATGAGCAATCTGTAAGAGGACAATCGCATTTTGCGGTCTCTGATTCTAGTTGTTGTATGTATTACATTTCTCTAGTTTATGGACCAACTGCCAGGGCCTGGCCCCTGCTCCCTCCCATCATCATTAGTCAGCTTGTATGAGTCATTGGACTTATATTCTTCTTTGACATATTAATTGACATTCTTGCTTACATACCAGGGCCCGCTTATTACATATAGCATTAGTCATAGCACAGCCACCAATGTAGTATATATAGCTGATCTGCAGGATAGCATATCCTCAGATCAATCAATAGCAGTGTCTACAGGCCTATCCATTGACCGACTGTCAGCTCCTTAGTGTTGTCCTCCCTTGTTTGTGTTGTCTCTTGTGTGTTCTGCTTGCTCTATTGCTGCTGCTTGTTAGCCTTACCACTTGCTCGCCGCTGCCCTTGCTTGCCCTGACCCCTGAGTTTGGCCTTGCCTTGTGAAGAGTATCCCACATCCTGAGAGCCCCTTACAGGTTGATCGATCTCCTAGTTGCCTACCTCTTTAGCCCACAACCCCCATTCTACCTCCTATCTAGTTTGGGATTTCCCAGCTAGTTCATTGGTCTCCTCCTATGTCATCTTGATTGTTGAACCCCCCTATTCCATTTAACCCTGTCCTGCCCTCTGGTAGTGCCATGCCCCAGGTGAACCTTGGTGATCCGCAGGCTATGCTGCACTAGACCACTGATTGGTATTCTACTAAGCAGTTACAGCTGTCTCTCTCTGCCATCAAGCACAGGCTATCGGCATTGGAATCTGGGCATATGGTTGCAGGTGCTCAAACTGCTGAAAAGCAAAGTACAGCGCCCCTGACTTCTTCTACTCATCCTCCCCCCGTCTCAACAAAAAAATCCTCTACCATGCCCCCCTCTCATATCCCTTGATAGGTAGCATGCTCTAACCCTAATGCTCCCCTGGCCATCCCCCAAGCTCAGGACTTGCCCCCTATAGATGGAAAGACCCCTCATTGCAAATGTGCACTTGAGCTTCCCAACTCTCTTGTTGCCCACATTGTTGGTCATCAGGGGCGGGGCCTTAAACAAGCCCATGACATCTCCAGCTCTCAGCTGGCTGCCTTTTTGGTTGGTCCAGCTGGGAACAGTGGTCGCCAATTTGTCACTATCAGGGGCACCAAACAGGAGATTGGTGAGGCCCTTGTGGTCTTTGGAAAGTGTATTGCTAAGCAGCATGTACACATACCTCATAAGCAGTGTGTATGTGTACCTTGTAAGCAGTGTGCAGGCAACACTGCACTGGCCCTCTCTCAGGACAACAAAAAGTCCACCCTTAAACCTCCTACCCAACACCTGCAACCCCCTCCTCCTTCTAGATTGCCTTCTCTAGATGCTTCAGCCTTTGATCTGACACTGGAGCCCGTTGCTACCGCAGCACTGACCT
>JAGDQM010042170.1:0-20921 GCA_017580835.1 Termitomyces bulborhizus | reverse complement strand
AATATGTAACAGACAAGGTATGAAGGAATAGAGACAGAAAGAAGAGGAAAAAGGAAAGGAAAAGGGAGAGGGAGAGTGGATGCATGGAAGGGAAAGGAATGTATGGGCTCAGGAAGGGATGTCCCCTTACAGTCACAAATTGTGTCCTGTTCAACCCCCTTCAGACTTCCCTGATCTCATGACACCACCTGGTCCTGGTGAGGACAAACCTTTGGTTAGTGTCCAAAAGGATGGTCAGGATCTTATGGACATACTTCAATCAAAAGAGTATGTTGCTTGGGAAAAGTCTTGCAAAAAATACAATTGCTGGCTCAATAAAGATGATGCAGCAATGGGGATAATTTGAAATGCTGTTGAATACACCCAACATGAAACTATTGTCAAATGCAAAAGTTCCATGTCTATATGGGAACAATTGCATGCAAACTTCATTGAACAATATAGCAGTATAAATGTTCATTATTATTATCAAGAACTCTTCATGAAGAGATGGAATGGTCACACCTCCACTTCTGATCATATCAGATTCTATTATGGCATTTGACAATACTTTCTCAAAGCTGATCACAAAGTTGATGATCTCACAATCATTCATGCTATACTGCTGTCATTACCAACATCACCTGCATGGGAAGTAATAAAACAAACATTATTGCTTTGAGGGAAATCATTGAAACTCAACAATGTTTCAACCAGATTAACCTTAGTCTTTGAATGCAAGTCTCATGAAGAGAATGCCTCAACAACATCCATTGCTCTTGTTGCACAGACAAATAATGAATTCAGTGGGAGCAAAGGCAACTCAAAGTCAAAAAGAACTAATCAAAAACATTGCAAACCCAAGCATGATGATATCTGCTACAATTGCAGCAAAAAGGGACACTGGAGTTGTAGATGTCAAAAACCCAAGAAAGATAAGTCCATTGGAAGCGCCAATATTACCATTTCCAGAGTGGAAGCAAAAACCTGCAAAGTTGGTATGGTCTTCATGGCAACCAGCAGAGAAATGCCCGTCGGTTTATTACTGGACAGTGCTGCATCCTGCCACATGATATCTGACAGATTGTACTTCACAGATTACCATGAAGTGAATGAACAAAATATATCTGTTGGAGGATTGAGCCAGTTACCTGTTGCAGGTACAGGGACAATCAAATTTAAGACTGATGTATCCAACAGATCAAACAATGTGATTCTGCACAAAGTCTTACACATTCCCATGCTTGGCACAAATCTTATTAGCTTAGGACAACTTCAGCAAGGCAGCACCACCATTAATGGATTAACTCACGGAATATCCCTTGCCTGGAATGGAGATGAATTCCTGCATGCAAATCTGATTGGTTCCCACAGCACGTTGTACCAAATTGCATGCTTGTTGCTTGATAATGCCAATAACCAAGTTGTGTACCTTGCTAACAATGCGTCTGCGGCATTGCAGACTTGGGCATATTGCCCCACAAATCATCAAATTGATAATGGATAAAGATTTAGTCACCAGACTAAAGATTAAAGCCCCTCAAGAATTTGACAGACTCTGTAGTGGATGTGCATAGAGTAAAGTGATCCGGCCCCCACTTCCACAACTCAGCAAGACAAAGTATGACAAGAACAAATTATTAGTAATGGACCTTGCAGAGCCTATGTCTGTGCCTACCTGGGATAACTACCAATATGCTATGGTAGTTGTTGAAGTCAGAAAGTGGTACCCTACTGGATGTCTGTTAAAAACAAAAGACGAGGTCAACAATACAGTTGGAGAAGTCATCACTAGATACAAACAACAATCAGACAAGCTTGTCAAAAGGATTCACACTGATAATGGTACCAAATTTGTGAATTCTGTCATGGAGGCTTTTTGTCAGAGAAATGGAATCATACATGAAACAACAAATCTGTATTGCCCCCAACAAAATGGTATAGCCAAAAGGGCTATAGCCATATTTTTAGCAATGATGAGATGTATGCTCCATGGAGCAAACATGGACCTACGTTATTGGGGCAAAGCATTCATGCACACTGTATGCATCCAATCACTCACTCTGACCTCTGCTCTGCAAGGGAAAATTCCATATATGGAGTGGTTTGACTCCAAACAGAAGCCTGACCTCTCACATTTATGCATTTTTGGCTCGCTTGGCTGGGTTCATGTGCCTAAGGAAGTCCAAAAAGGAAAGATTGAATTGCAAGCTATGCAAGTTCAAATGCTTGGATGGTGGCCAGACAAAACAAAAGGTTACAGGCTTGAGGACCTAGAAAATGGAAAGATTATTATATTGAGGGATGTAAACTTCCAAGAAGATGACACACCCAGTGACTTAGCACACGACAAAACAGGATTAACATGATCTGAACCTGAAGAAATCAACAAATTTGTAAACAATGCCATTTGTTCCAGTAATAACACTAGACATTGAATACTGTCAGCTTTTGCAAAAAGGGGTATTTGAAGAAGTGGATGACTTACCCAATGGTAAAAAGGCAATAGGAAGCAAAATTGTTCTAAAGGAGAAACTTGACAAAGAGGGAAAACATTTAAAATTCAAGGCATGCATAGTTGCGCAAGGATTTTCACAAATCCCAGGTGTCAACTATGGTGAAACATTCTTGTCAGTTGCCAAGTTTACCTCACTTCAAATATTTCTCACCATTGCCGCTGCACTCAATCTCGAGATCCATCAAATTGATGTGATCGGAGCGTATCTAGAAGGATCTCTGGATGAGGAGATATACATGAAAGCACCTGCTGGAATAGCAAAGAGAAAATACTGGAGGCTCCTAAAGGCCTTGTATGGTTTAAAGCAAGCAGGAAGAAAATGGAAAGAAACACTTCATGATGTGCTCACCAAACACAGTTTTAAGCAAATCCAATCCAATGATTGTATTTATGTCCTTTGATCCAAGGGAAAAATTGTCCTATATATTCTGGTCTATGTCAATGACATTATAATTGCTGGAAAAGACATTGAAGAAATTATATCATTTAAAAGCAAAATGTCCAAAGATTTTGACATGACTGATTTAGGTGAAATCCACTTTATACTTGGCATTCAAGTCATACAAAATTGTCCTGATCGATATGTTTATCTGAATCAATCTTCATACATCAATTCAATTCTGAATTGATTCAAAATGACATCTTGTTCTCCTGTATCAATGCCTATTGTTACCAATCACCACTTGTCTCAAACCCAAACTCCCTGTAATCAGCATGAACAGGAGGAGTATGAGAAATATGCCAGAGGGATACACTATATTTTGCTTGTCAGATCACTCCTTTATGCAACCTAGACTCGACCCGACATTCAGTTCACTGTTGGACTCACAGCTCAATTTGCAGGAAATCCCGGCATTCCTCATTTATCTGCCTGTAAAAGGATACTTTGATATCTCAAAGGAACAAAGAATCTTTCACTGAGACTTGGTGGATTGAAAAAGGAAACAATAACATTGATTGGATGGAGCAACTCAAGTTGGGCAGGGGATATTGATGACAGGAAATTGGTAAGCAGATGGTGTTTTGATATAAATGGAAGCACCGTGTCCTGGTCTTCAAAGAAGCAACCTATAGTTGCCATGTCCACCGTCGAAGCCAAATATATTGCATCGTCAAATGCTACATGCAAAGCTATCTGGATCCAATCAATTCTACAAGAGCTTGATTATCCTCAGAACTCTGCAACAATTAGCCATTCCGATAGTGCAGGAAGTATTGCTTTATCCAATAATCCAGTCTCACACTCTTGGGCCAAACATATTGATATACGATATCACTTCATTCGTGATCAAATATCAAATCGCAATATTGAGCTATGCTACGTGTCCACGAAAAATATGATTGCAGATATACTTAAGCATTACCTCGAGAAGCCTTCAACAAATGTCGAGATGCTCTTGGTGTTGTTGCCCAGTCATTGTCAAGTGGGAGTGACGAAGATAAGTCAAAGGAGCTCCAAATGACCTATTGCAATCGTCACAATATCGTCATAGGACATGTATGTCCGAAACATCTAGTCATGTGGTTCTGACTTGAGACACGAGCTCTGCACCCCAGTTTCACGTCTATAGGAGTATAAAGGAGAAACTGTGATGAAATTCGAGGCATCCTTGATCCTCGAATCTCAGGTCTGTAATAACTTATCGTTACTTATGTTCACTAAATATATCATCCTTGATCCTCGAATCTCAGTTGACAACTGAACTTCAATATATTTAACCAGCTTGATAACGTCCATTAGTATTCCACTGCATAACCTATAAATATGTTGCGTCAAATTCTCACAAGTCCCGACATACGCACCGAGGTCCTCAAGGCTGATGGAACAATGATGTTTATAGCGCTTTTGATCATTTTCGCAGAACCAGAGATAAAACGCGGTGATCGGCGAAAGTATGATCGACAGGGTAGGTTCGGGATTTGACAAGGCTGTATAAGCTTCGGCAAGGGAAATTTGAGTAGTAAACTGGTGGTGAAGCACTTCGATATCTGCAAGAAATGCAGAAGGCCATGACCACCAGACTAGAATCATTCTTTCAAGAAATCAATACTGTCAATAAAGTCCTTCTCAATGTTATGCCACTTGTACCATGGAAAGAGAACATAATACAGAGGGAAAAGATTACATGCAATTCCAATAAGTCAGTGAGACTACATATTATAAGCTTTCAGGACCGCGTGAGGTACGCCCCGTTTCACCTCATGCTCCAAAGGTGTCTTATAAAACCCTTTCCTATCCCAGTACTCCGCTATGCCAATATAGACATCCTTCTCTTTCCTAAACCTTTCAGTCGTCAATACTGCTGCTCTAACGAACAATGTCCCGTCAATGAATTCAGCACCAGGCAGCTCAGTAGTGCTGAGATCAACCTGCCCCGCATTCCTCATCCCATACAGCTCGCTGAAATGAGCAAACGCGCGTAAAATCTTTGGAACGTGTTCGTCGGGGATAGCAAGCACATCCTGTACGATCTGGAGCCAAGGATTGGGATTGCTAGCTTTCGGGGAGTCGGCCTTTGGAAGTGCATCCTTGTGCGGGGCCGGGAACGGGCCGACACGACCAGGGTTCGTGGGAACTTCGGCGAAGAATCCTGCAATGTCGAATCCTGGCCTTCCCCGGCCAATCCACCACGTCAGGCACACAGCGAAGTAGCTTCGAAGAAACACCTCTTGTGATGCAGGCTTGAGAATTTCAATGAAGTGGTAGAGGAAAAGAGCTGATGTGACGAGGTGGACACTACGTTCGGGATTTCCGTTAGGTTAGATTATAAGTATGACCAAAAATTGGTACTCACTGGAAGAAATCATTGTTGAAATCATTGCCTTTGGACCATCCTGCCACTGCATAAATCAACAGATTCGCATACACTAGTTCTTCAACCTTTCGCTCGGCTTCCTGGGGATCGCTCTGGTTGAACGTCCACATCTGTGCATACTCAGTTACCGCGTCGCCGTACTTGCTCGTGATGTTTGAATAAACGTCTCTGTAGTCTTCGACAGCTGGAATTTCGTCGAAGCGAGAATCTTTTAGAATTCTCGCGAGTATTGTCAATGCATGAACATTCGTCATCGGCGCTGCTGCAGCTGCATTCCCACCGAGGCCCAGGAGGCGCGACGTGAAGGATGTGACCGGGGCTTGATTCGCAGCTTTCCAGAACGAGACGGGAATGACGGCTGATGAACTCTTGAGATGCACGGATGCCCAAGCGAGACCTAGAAAATAAACAAAGTTAAAATGCAGTTTCTGGATGTTTGAATAGGATGCTTTCACCTTCCGCAACCAGCCCAGGTATGTTGAACTCGAGACCATACCCAGCTTGTATCATGCTATGCAAAATCCCGTCCATGAATCTGTTGAGCATCTCTGGCTGTTCCTCTTCCTTCTTTTCCGGAATGAAATTTGCATTCTCCGAGAAGATGTACTCTTCAACAGCGCTTGTAACACCCTGCTTCTTTACAATCTCTGTGAAAAAATCTACGTATGCACTGTAATACCTACGATCATCAGGATTTGTCATATGTCTTATCAACGCGCAGCAAAGTCAGGGCTTACTTGTCATCTCCAAGATGCTCATTCAAGTTCGCGGCCATGATTTTCTCCGGCGGATTGATCTTAGGCGTGAGGTACGCGCAATCGTGGTCATATCCCGCTTGGATTATCTCATTGTCGGCTCCCAGAGCCCAAAGTGCTAGGGCATAGTGTATAGCATGACTGAACACCTTTCAGCATCGCCAAGGTACAAATGAAAGGTACGGTTACTTGTGTGCGCGATAATCTCCCAAGCAGAAAACATGCCATCTCTCTTGGCTGTCCTTAATAATCCTTTGAATATTCGCCGTCGATTCGGCCGTAATTCCTGGCCATGGCCTTGGCGTCAGCTTCGAGTGGAAGGTTGAAGGAGGAGGTAAGAGATCTTGTATCATCATGTCTGAGACTGTGGGACGAGAAACTACCGTTGGCTGTCACTGCTCTTATTAAGACGTCTCCTTATAAATGTCACAGCCAGGACCTATCACGAGAAATACCAATAACCGGGCTTGTAAAAACCTTGAAACACAAGGCGGGATCCTCCCTGCGTGAGGCCATCCAGAACTAAAAGTGTAGTGACGCTCCCACAGGGTCGATGTTCAACATCAACTGACCGCCTTGAAGAAGCCCATCGTTACTTGTGTAACGGAGTTGGTCTCGATATACCCCACATCAAATGATGGCGCTGTGAATGCTTGTAACGCTACAGCTACTCTGGGTCAATATTGATTGATATCACGGAGAATTACCAACAAACGAGCTCACGAAAACGTCGAAACACATGGCAAATTTTCACATTGCGTAGGGCTGGCTAGAACTGAAAGTGGAGTGGCGCTCCCACATTTCGAAATCAACTGACCCGGAGCCCATCTTTGTGACGGAATCGGTCTCGATATACCCCATATGAAACGATGGCGTTGCGTGTGCTCACAGAGGGGCTCCGGCTACTCTTGGTAAATAATACTCAAGCGGTTGATATCACGGAGAATTACGGACAAGCGAGTTTCTGAGACAGGTTTTCACCCTGTGTGGAGCGTTTAGAACTGAAAGTGCTCCCACAGGATCAATGTTCAATATCAACTGACTGCCTTCAAGCAGGAGCCCATCTTTACTTATGCAGCAGAGTCGGTCTCGAAATACACCATCTGAATTGGTGGCGTTGTGGATGCTCACAGGGCTCCAACTATAGTCCTCATGTAATCAATATCACGGAGATTCAATGAGCTCATGGAAACTTCGAGACAAAAGGCAGGTTTTCATAGTGGGGCTGTCTATAGTGTAGCGTCACTCCCACAGGGTAGATGTTCAGCATCAACTGACGGTCTTGAAGAGGCGCGTCATTATTTACGCAGTGGAGTCGGTCTCAGTGCATCCCCATATCAATTGATTTCGTTGTGGGTGCTCACAGGGTTCCAGCTGCTCTCGGCGAATAGCACTCAGATTATCTGATGCAGTTTACCTCATCCTGAAAAAACCAGCAGAGGGAACAACATCTCCAAGAAGAAATACATTCTCAATGTGATTCTTCAATCCTATTTGAATTGTTCGATATTGCAAATCTACACAAGTCGAGTCATCAAATGTTTGCGTCAACCTTACGAAGTCTTTCATCCACATATTTCGTAATTCTTCCTTGACTCGACGTCGCAGCGCTGGGAGTCCCTCAAGACCCTAGATGCATTAATAGCAGGCGAATATCATTTCCCTGGGATGAACTTCTTTGATTGGTATGCACAGAATGTTCGGAATATCAGAATGTGTGGCGCGAGACAACATTGCTGGAATAGGCAGGTCCCACTCACCACAAAGAGTACCAAACACATGCATCATTGGATATGTTTTGTTTCGCAAGCCTGCTTAGCATCAATGTCGCATTCTCGATTGATCATCTTCAATTCATTGGCCTGGAAAACGCCATATGAGTTCACGGCATCAGGCGCTGTAGAAATCATACTTGAGACATTTTGTAAACGCGGAAATGCCAGGTGACTATGGCCCATGTGGTCATATGCTAGCCCTTCAGCTGCCGCACAGACCATAGTTAGACCCGGCCATTTCAAGTTCCGAATGTGGAGGTAGAAAGTACAGGGTTTGACTTCGTCACAATGACCATTTGTTATTTCAGAGTACAGGAAATCGTGTGTCCTCGGTCCGACAAGAATTCTCATGCGTGGGTTGTCAATGACGTGATTTCGTCTAAGTATACGAACGGTGGTAAGTGTGCTGAAAGGGGGATAGTCAGGCATCTATAGATAGGACGACCGATCGTCTCGGAACGTAATTTGTCATTTCCATTAGTTGAAGAGGTCCGAACGAGCACATCTATATCATGTTCTATGCTTTAATCATCTGCATCTAAAGAGCTCCATTCTAACCGCCCTTCGGGACCTTCCGAGAACCATACTTTACCACGAGGGAGTATGATGGTTTTGAGCGTTGGACACCAACGATGCCAGATTCTAGCGATGGTTTGTTCTTCGTGCGATGATGCAACACGATCAGTAGCAGCCATGAATGTGATATACTGAATCATTGTCATATGGGCATATGGATACTAAAATGGGAGAACTACATTACACATACCTGTAATGATTTGAAAGGAACGAGTGATGGCCCCAGTTCTCGTAAAGACTCCTATACATCTGTTGACATTCAACTTGATTAATGGTCATAAATGCACACTTACATCCGTAAACTCGGATAATAATATCACCACATGGAGTGCCTCTAAATGAGGAAAACGTGTCGCAAGTTCGGATAGAAGATAATCTTGCACCGTAGGATCAAAACTCATTATACTGAGTCGTCGTAGCGGGGCTGAAGATAGGGACAAGGATCTTAAAGAATCCAGCGATGTCGAAGGAAAAAGAGCAATAGAGGCTGCCTGTATGGGGCGACCCTCTACCACGGAAGCAATGATACTCGGGCCGCCGTGGACAGTACGAAGGGAGGTGAGTTTAGGCAGCGATGTAGGTAATAACTTGAAGCAATTGTCTCTCGTCTCCAGTCCGGAAAAGAGACCGAACAATGAGGGCATGATGTTGATCCCATGGTGATATCCTCGTAACGTGAGATCCGTTAGCGATGGCTGGGAATCTAAGTAATGTGCCAAGTGCGCGTCGCAAGGCATAGAGGTAGAAAAGTAACGCAGGGCGAAGGAGCAGCCGTTAAGGATCCATATCTGGCTTCCCGTCCGCGGCAACTCGATTGACAACGCCATTAGTCCTTTGAGTTTCGTCAACACACGATGCAATAAGGAGTAGAGATTGCGTGTAGGTTCAATTGTGGTCGACGACGCCCAATTGATTTCAAGTCTCCGTACTAACGGCTGTAATCGGCAGTCACGGTCGAGCTTCCGAAGCACAATAATGGACAGAGTGGGTTCTAGCTCTTCAATGGTGTGATAAAGCACTCTCGTAGCCACATCGTTGAAAACTCTACTGGCCCTTGTTACGGGTAACAGCTCGGACTTCGAAAGAAATCGGAATATGCTGTCTAGGACCTCGATGGGAAGTGGTAAACGAATGTCGTAGGGCACACTGGCCTTCGCACGCAGAACCGTTGCAGGTTCTGATAGGCGGCTGGGCCTGGATAACAAATTCTCCAGGGCCATTCCTGAATGCGGCGCTACCGTGGTCGTGATTGATGTAAGCCTACGCCCAGGTCAGATCCTCACTGCTTCAGGTCATGCTAATCAGCGCACCTCACATTTATTACCCTGATTTACCCTATCCAATACTGCTGTAGTGCTTGAGACGGTGATGGTTGAGAGTGGCCCAGAAATGAAGATGATCGTTCTTGTCAGGCCATTTATTTTCATTGTTTGTCCAACCTGTGTCAGTGTGGAGTTGAGCTATAGGCTGAGGGTAATAACATCGCGCTCAGAGTTAAGCGACTCCTGACTAATACATTGAAATTACAGGCTGGCAGGATGCCAGTAAGCTCTGCTAACAGAGACGGGTATTTTCCGTGTACATGATTACCGAATTATGAAAAAAATTTGAAATCAACCGTAACTAGACAGAAACACAGAGCCAGAAAATTGGTAGTTGTTGGCACTGTTGGAACAACAGTAGCATGTGGGTATATCTGCAATAGATTTCAAGGTACATAACATAGATATACCGATGTCCCGGCCGCACGCTGAGGATCGTGCGGCAGAGGTTGGAGAAGGACCCTAATAATAAAACGAGCGAACAGTCATTTGTGTGTAGCATGTGACAGAGAGCAGATAAGTCAATAAATAAAAGTCAAGTAGATCTTGGTTCATTCAGAGTGAAGCCCCTTTTCCCGTCTCGCTTCCAGCGGTATCATTGATTTGAGTCTTTTCGGTCGAGTCAACGGAATCTGCGTCGGAACGCCTCCGACCGAGGATGAAGTCGCTGGAACATATATCAGTGTTGTTGATCAAGGAGAAACTTAGAAAAAAACGTACATCCAGGCAGGGTAGATCCTTCCTGGAGGAATAATCCACTCTTCTGATTCCTCGTAATAGTTGGGCGGGATGATGTTGTCGTTGGTGATCTTGCGCAGGATCCAAGGGATTCCGTTGATGAGCAGATAAGAGAGTATACCGGCGATGACACCATAAGCAATGCTACATGTCGAGAGGGAGTCAAACATTGAAATCAGATTAGGAATGAAAGAGTGCGCACTTGTATGTCAGAGGAATAACGATAAGAGTGAGGAACGCAGGCACAGCATCTCCAATGTAATTCCAATTAATTTCCTTGACGCTATAACTACCGTGAGTATCAGATCTTTGGATACTTATTCAGACTCACTTTCGAATCATAAGAGATCCAACAATAATAAGCGCACCACCCGTTGCCCATCCCGGAATCGACGAGAAGATCGGTGCAAAGAAAACGGAGACGAAGAACGCGAGGCCGGTGGTTATAGCTGTGAGACCAGTCTTTCCGCCCTCGGAGATACCAGTAGCACTTTCGACGAAAGCCGTCACGGGACTAGTTCCCATAAGTGCACCCATGCTGATAGAGAACGCATCGACGCAATATGCGATCGTTGAATTCTCGAAGTCCATAGTGACAGGGTCACGCAAGCCGGCAAACTTCGCCATGGAGTAAAGTGTACTGTGTCCTTGTCAAGTTAAGATTGAAAGGAATGATGACAGATTCCTTACCCAGTAGTGTCTGTATTCGAGAATCTCAGCAAATGGTGATATGGGGGAAGTCACAGGACATACCAAGGATGTCGACATACAAGAAGGTGACAAGTGCATACCACACTTTGCCGTTCTTGTAGTTGAACTATCCAGAAACTTATGAATCCTAGTTTCCAGAGTGGGGGGAATGAACTTACGTCAATTGCGTGTCCAATCTTGTTGATAGGATGGAAGGTGACAACCTTCTTGAAGAAGTCAAAGAGGGCATCGCCAGCCTCAGTATGCGGGAAGAAAGTGACAGGTGTCGGACGCGGCCATGAAACGATTGACACAAGGAATATGCCGATGAGAATAGCACCACGGACACGGTAAAGCATCAAAAGTGTAGTGAAGATGCTACGAAACTATTGTAAGTAACCTGCTTGATAGATCAGAGTGTCGGCATACCCTCCCAAGAAGATTCCAAGCCACATGGTGGGGCTACGAAGCACACCACGGGCACAGTAGTTCGCCATGTCGGGGCTGATCCAGTCTTTAAATAGGTAAGTGACTGGACAAATCATACGTAGCAGTATACGCACTGTCTGGTGAACATCCACCAAGTCCGACGAGAGTAGATGTATTGCCTCCGACAACGTCAAGACCACTGGGGGCTGTTCCATACATCAATATTGAACCATATACTATGCAGAGTCATACTCACACAATCCGATGAAACTGCCAAGTTTGTTCAGCTACACTTGATCCTCGAAGGACGTTGTAAAGCACTCACGCAATAAATAGACCAATGCCGGCACCTACAGCCAAGACCAAAGACTGGGGCATGATGCGAACGAGCCATTGACGAAGTCCTAATAACGACAAAATGAAGAAAACCCATCTGCAACGATATCAGTACTGCCCTGAAGGCCACAATCAAGATTCATGTGTACCCTTCCAAGAAAACAGCAGCGAGTGCTTCGCCGTAAGTGATGATACCCGAACCATGGAAACCCACAACCGAGTAAGCGAACTATTGATTAAAAATTCAGATTCAGTTGTTCCGTCCACAATCGACTCGGGTGCAAAAAGACACACATAAGCATTGAGACCGAGACCGGGCGCGAGACCGACGGGAAGGTTAGCGAGGAGTCCCATGAGGACGGAAGCGAGCGCAGCAACGGCGGCCGTTGTGGTAATAAGGTCTACTCGTGTTTCTGCAACACAGGCCAGGTAGACGGTGTCGGTTACACATAAATCATCAGTGGTACAGACACATGGGCCTCCTGAGTCGGCGAGGATGGAAGCGTTGACGGAAATCTACAGCGGATTGAATGGATGAGGACCGGGTGACAGCGAAAAAACTCAACAATGTAAGCCATAGCTGCCTGTAGACGTGAAGTACGTCAGCTTTTGTTCACGGTGCAGCAGCTCTGAACATACCCATGTTGTTAGACCAGCACGAATCTCCGTCTGCAAGTAGTCCGTTTGAGCGATCGGCCATCAATGTTGCAAGAAGTATACGACGACGTACAAGGAACCGCGAGCCAGCACGCTCTTTAGAGGCCCCTGAACCCTCTAGCTTGAAATAGTGTCCCACAAAAGAATGTGCGACCTTGCAGCGGGCGATAAGCACAATGACCCGGAGTGAAACGTTGGACTTACACCATCGTTTATAGCGTCAATGAATTTGACCATAGTAGTCTCACGGTGCTTAGTGCGCCGGTGACAAAAATAAAGGAAAGGAAGTGGAAAGGAGTGACGAGTTTAACGATTATAAGCTGCATGTTTTTTCTTCGTTTTTATTTTTAGGCGGCAATTGTGGTTGAGATCGGAACAATCGATCCAGGAACCAGATGCCAGATGGCAATTCAAAACTGGGAAAGTTCCGGTCATCCCACTATCACTATTCCTATACATAATCCGGTGTACATATGCCTTGCTCAGGTCGTGTATGTCCAGTGAAGCTCTAATCCCTGTCGACAATAAATGAAACAGACTTTGTGATTTGGGATCTCCGCTTGACAATTTAAGCATACGGCTTGGTATGCGAAACACGGACCAAACATGGCTTATCTGTATGGGCTCCCTGGGTGTGAACTTCCTGGATCGACAGTTTCCATCAGTCGTACTCAATCAGCCATTGTATCAGTATCTTGGACAGCGCTGACGTTTACCATACATGTAACTCAAACTTGGGCTTCAAATTTACATTCGTTCGTCACTCTCTTCTTCTAGTAAAAGCTAACATTCTGCATGGCACCGTCAAATGCGTAAGTATTTGCATACTTTCCTTTCCTGCTCGTTTACACAACATTGAAGCTTAATTGACCAAGCGAAGCGAAGGCCGTGCGTGGGGACATACTAGCAGAGCCATGTGGAAACTATCAATTTTCAAATGGATACCATGTAAATATGCTGCGAGTACGCATACACAGCCATAGGTTCTCAGGAATAGCGGTCACACATTGTATCGTATGCCTTCTATACTGCCAATTTTTCCTTCGCTGTCAGATATGACAAACGCTGTCGGACACCCTCACATGAGAGCAAATGTGCTCGGAAGATTTTTCGGAGGGTCCTCAGGCGTGTGAAATGCATATGTGGGTACAAGGCTCCGGGCGCCATGGGCATGGGTATATAAAATTCTCCTGTCCACATGGTCGCACTTTGAGCTGTGCGAGATCTTCGGGCATAGGAATCAGTTAAAAGCCTGTTCATATCTCTCAGAGTTCCGAGCTGGCCGCAGATTTAAACTCTCAAAAGCTGGCTCGAAAAGGGCACTGAGTATCAAGTGAACGTACATACTTAGCTTTGTATTGAACTCCAGCGCCCGCGTGAATCACTCACTGATTTCTCAGGACTTCACACAAGTTGTAAGATTGTGATTGATTCTGGCGTCCATGAACAACCTGAAAGGAATCAATCAAGCATATGCTATCCCAGTTTCAGATGTGCCCGGTTACCGTGTCGAATTCTCGACCCATATTAGTCATCGAGGTTTGGACGATACAGCTTTTCGTAAGTATGTACCATAGATAGAACCCCAAATACGCCTGTAGTGGCTAGATCGCTGGTACTGACAGGTAGACGAGATGTTTCAAACCCCCTTCTCGAGACCTTATTCCACCCCGACATCATCGGTTTTCTGCCCAATACCTAAGGGAATGTTCAAGCTTACTTTGAAATGACGAAAGACCAAGAAAAAGCAAGAGCTTGGTCATTGACAGTGGGCTGACCAGGCTCTGTAGATTCCCTATTGTGTCCACTCGATATGGTCCAGTTCCTGTCCTACTTGATCTTCGGCACTCGGTTTTGTTCTCTTTCTAATAACGTCGAGTCTTGACCGAATGATCTCGGTCCAGGACACTACTTCATGAGCTTTTCAGGTTGGTCCATCTAGTCCCCTGACCAACAACCATCTTGGCGCTTTATTTACCAGGTTCGGATGACTCTTCGGCACAAAGTAAAGCTGCTCGATCGGTATAACTCATACCTTTTCCATCTATTCCTTCGGAGGTGCGGAAGTGGGTTCACCGAGAAAGTCTGTATGAATCAAAACCCATTCTTGACTTATCTTCGCAAATTCAGCAGCTCTGCGTTGTTGTATTCTCCGCGAAGCAGGAAGGACTCGGAAGTCCCATACGAAGACACATGTTGATGTGAGAGTGCTTCCACTGAAGATGTGAGCCTAGGCCAAAGGTAAAACGGATCCATCAAGACCCGCATAACAGGTCTCTGCCCGTGGCGACATCATGACCTTCTCTTGAGTATGAGACCATCCCATAAGCGCTTTGACGACCCTCCAATTAAGATGATCACGGACATTTCATCTTGGAAGAGGCTTGCAAGGTTGCACGGAAAGAGTATTTGACATAGTCCGCAACAAATTTAGGCGATTTCCAGACTGGACGTCAGTATTTTTTTTAAACCTCGACCAGTTTTGGCTAGTTATGCAAAATAAGGTTCTAAGGCTCTCGGAGATTGCCGCCAATCGTTGCCCACGTGCACCTGTGCTCGACCTTCCAAAGGCGAGGCTCCTTGTCCCAACCCACCAACTCTGTGCCCACATACTCCTCCTGTCGTTTTACTTCTTTCTGCTGAAAATAGGTGCTCATGATGAGCAGGTGAAACTTCTCACGTCATTATTCCTTTGTTTCGTGTGGTCAACAGGATAAGCTAATCTATGTGCGTCGTCTTTATACCAGGGTGGGTTCCATATCTCTTTAAGCCGGAACTTGGTTCACGGACGAGGGTTTATCTGACCTTCTCCCTCTCTCCTTTTTTACTGCAGCGATGTCGGCGTTTGCGCCCGCTCATTTTTTTTCTGCTTTGAGGGCCCTCTTGCTAGGCTACCATCGTATTTGCCACTTTGTACTGTGGTCGATGTGATAGGTGCGATTGTCTGAAAAGAGTTTCCGTTATTTTTTTTATATTAATGTCAGCGGTAGGTGCTCACGATGGGATCAGGACATAGACTGCAGAGTATTGAATGGTGCGCCTTATGATTTTATCGTGTTCTTCGACCGCTTACATCTTCCCTTGTCTACAGAATGTATCCTGTAGTATACGTTATAGATTTCGTTTCTTCCGTCATGCAGTAAAATTTATGCGGCTGAGCAAGATCTCCGCTAGCGGGATAGACATGCCCCGTCCGGATGTTTCCTTCCATCAAAGTCAAGGATTGTGCGTTTCATTCAAAATTGATTTCTATCTGTCCCTGCAATTAACAACCAATGATAGGTGAATCTGTCAAATTCCTGAGAGTACCTTCACCGCTTCACATGGATCGTCCATCTTGTTCCGCATTTTTGTTATCTGCAACTATAGATCGAAAGCTACACTTATTACTGGGCTACATCGTCGAACAATCTGTCCCTCTGCCGTGCCTGAGCATGACGCACCCCGTTCCTTAGAGTACGTCACCAAAGTATGTGGGGTGTATGCCGTATCTTACATCGCATGTTCGAATCACTGATACCTCATTCAGATGATTATGAAGAACAGGATTTCACAACTTACATGGTGCGTTTCTCTTTCTCGGTATCTGCCAAGCTCTCAGGCAATATTCGCTCAGAAGGTTCACGGAATCCGTATTTTCCTCTTGGACTTGTCTTTCGACTGCTTATTTTCCATCTCCCTGAAAATCATATCTGGTTGTATTCTTCACTAGGAATCGTGATGTGCACCTTCACGTTTTCTCCTTTGGTGGATATTTGTTGGAAATAGTGCACTGTGTCGTGAATGTGCGAGGTATGTACTACTCTTCCACCTTCACAATTGTTTACTGATCAATTCTGCCCTGGAACAGCTAGAGTAGTGTAGTCCTTTACCATACTTGTCGTATGGACATGCATAGATCCATATCTCCGAAGTATAAGACTTTATATAGACAAGAATGGTAGGTACTCTATGGCGTGCCGAAACAGCCATTCTCCAGTCACTAACCATATCGTAGACGTTTGACAGGATATCTAGATGCCACGACGCGCTCTGCACAAATCCGCGAGAACACATCAAAGGGGCATGTGTTTGTATTTGTGTGACAAACAAGCTTCCGCTCACGTTGAACTTTCGGCCCGAATCAATTTTTCGGCCCAAATCCGAGCAAAGAGGCGGCCAACGAGTACAACGGCGAGCGACATCTCTCAGGCCCTTTAACTTATTCGCCTTCCGGAAACAACTTAGCTGCCTGATTCATGATATGCCCCGAAACCTCCATAACGGCGCACCGTCTCGACCGCGCGCTAGAATCACCCAGAAAACCCGACTCAGAATCGTTCAAGGCGACGACCACGAGGCCGATGTACTGCTCATTCCGGATGAGGATGACGAGAAAAATCGCCTCACAAACCTCGTTGCAGGTGTCGACGCCGAGGACGCCAATGTAAGCCCTCTGCCACTGTCTTCACCCGGGCCTCCTTTTTGGTGGCTGTGCGACCCGCGGTTTGCTGACAAATATGCTGATGAATCTTTCCAAATTAGGAACACCACTTGCAAGCTGTTCTCTCTGCCCACTCACATCACACGCCTATCCCGTCACGATCGACGCGTGGTGGTGACAAGTCACGCCACAATGCGCCACCCGCCGCGTATATTCCCACACCAGACTCAACTGGTGTCGTGGAAAACTACAAGGACCTCTACCCTCCCGGTCGGTGGAAAGATCCCGCGTCATACCTTGCCTCATCTACTACTGCCGAGGAGGCATGTAGCAGTGCTCTCGCCGAAGGCTTTACGTATTATATGGATGAACGGGACAAGGAATGGCTCGATAAGAACAATGAGGAAGCCCGTGGTGAGGGTACTAGTGCACAAGGTAGCGTGTCTTCAACCACGCGCACTTCCGCACGGAGTGCGAAGGGCAAGGGTAAGGAGCCTGAAGCATCACAAGCTCTCATCATTGCAGAGGATGAATTCGAGCTGGTGATGGGTTTGTATGAGAAGGTGACACACGAAAAGACCGAGTATCTTCACCATGTTTGTAGTTTCTCCGGTTTTAACACATTCGTTCTCTGACACACTTGCAGGGACTTGAGCATGGGATGACTTTTCCTTCTTTCCAGGAATATCAAGAAACGTTCTCGACTCCTTTACCTGCTCCTACTTTCGCATCGTTCTCTGTGCCTTCATGTATTCCATCACCACAAAATCTTATCCGAATAGCACGAGTTATCTATCCATACTGGAAAGAGAGACGATTAGAGCGCGGAGGACATCGTATTATACCTACTTTGAACGTAAGCGATACGCCGGACCTATTCGCAATGATGTTAACTTCTTTTTTCTTTGATCAGTTCGACGAATCCGACACGCTCAATGAATCATATATCTGTTTCCGCCGACGCGAAATTAAGGCTGTCCGCAAGACTCGCGCACAACAAGCGCCTGCATCAGACAAGCTTATTCGTCTACAAGCTGAATTGACTTACCCTCTCGAGCTTGCAAAGTCTCTGCTAGAGCGAGAGACGCGCAAGAAAGAGGTAGCGCAAAGTTCGCAACTAGTGTGGGATAAGCGTATGGGCCTTGTCGATCTTAAACGAAAATATACTTCCTTGGGAGACCGAGGCGACGAGGAGCTCCTTGTCGATAAGGAAAAGCTGAAGAAGACAGAGACTGTGTATGTTGATAGTTTTATTGCATGCCTTGTGACGCTGATCGCGATGTACAGACGACCCACAAAAGTCAAGCCGGAACCTGGAACGCCTCTTCGTGTTGTGGAGGTTGCTATTCGTCCTTCGGAGCGAACTTCCCTCATCAACGAAGCTGTAGAGGCTACGCTCGATCGGCAAAAAGAGAGGGATCATCATTGGGAGGACCAAGCCGACGTAAGTATACAAATACGGTCTCCCAAGTTTATGTCTGACTTTGCAATAGAACCCTTATCAGACCCCGCTCGTTCCGATCGCCAATCGTCTTTTCAAATATATTCCTGTCAACTTCCAGCCCTCTGCAAAAGATGGCAGGCCCATTCTTGAAGGCAAACGACAGCCTCGGGCGGTTCGCACACGTATTGGTCGCGGTGGTAGGATGATAGTCGACCGGCGAGACGCCGCGCCGCCCTCCATCGTCGCCACCAGCCGCTCCTCGCTTTTTGGAAAAGACAGCGAAGACGTGGAGATGGCTGATGCGGAGGAGGTAGAAACCCGGAGCAGAGCAGCTGCAAGATGGCGTTTCGACAATGACGACGAGCCGGCGACAGGACCCGATGGACCCGATGAGCAGAACAGAGTACTTGTAGACGACTATTCGCCACGATACATGTCGCAGATGATGACCTTCTTTGGTGAAATGGATCAACAGAGTCTGGTCACAGATCCCTCGATTCAAGTCGTTGTTGACGGTCACCAGCGTGTAGTTCTGCCTTTCAGGCTTGGCATGAATCCAAATCATCCCACACGCCGTCCCCAACGACCTGTACCTCCCAAAGGGTTCCCTCAGCCTCTCATAAAACCGCCTACACCGTCTGGTGCTACGGCAGTTCCAGTGCAACAACAGATAAAGATGCCGCCGCCAGCTGGTGCGCCGCATATGCGCATATCGTCAAATGGGTGTTTGCGTCCGCCGACCGCAGTGGCACAGAGTATCCAAAATACGCAGATTTTATCGCAGAATCCTGTGGCCCCCGTCCCTCATCCGGTCACTGCGAGTGGTTTTGGCCGTGCAGCGATGACAATGCCACACGTTGGTGTTGGCGTCAACAACACCGCCACTGCAACTACCTCTCCCGACGTTGTTGGAGTTGTATCACAGCCTCTCACCAACGGTGTGGCGCACTGTCCAGGCGATCCAGGTCAGACAAATGAGCTTAAAGCCTCTACTCATTCCTCCCCTACATCCAACCATATTACTTCTGTAAATGCTAATGGGACGACGGTGCAACAGCCGCAACAACATCTGGGGATGGTTACTCCGAATGGATACCACCTGAACCCTTTAACGATGGCACTTGCCAACAGTGCTCAGTATCATCAGCCTGGCGGTGGCGGGCTAAGTGCGCTGCAAGTGAGAGATCTCAAGAACACATTTGCAAATATAGGAACGCCGACAACGTATTTGCAGGTGCAGGTGCCAGGTCCGGGACCGCGAAGCTCTGTTTTTAGTAGTTGATGATGGTGAACATTATAATGAACGTGGCGTGAGGCGTCGCGTCGAGTTAAATACTTACGATATGTTAGTTTATGAACCTTTCGATAAACCCCAACTCAACCCCTGTTATATAGTTTATGTACACCATGATGATTCCTTTTAGCGATCCGGATTCAAGTTCCGTTTATCGAACGAGCGGGACAGCGACTTCTGATCTTTAGGAAGACCCATGACACTTGCGTTGGCTGTGGGCTAGAAAATTCAGGCCTTATAGCATCTAACATCTTGCAATCAAGGCGGCTACCGGCGCTGTGGTCGTGTTCGATGCTTTGCAAAACAAATCTTCTCGACGGGCATCTCATTGGAATTCGATTCCCTCTAACTTTGACAACAAATCACACGATACGGCCGCTTTGACTCGGCACTTGAACCATCACAACAACTTCTCAAAGTCAAGGCTCTCTAGCTCTGGAGGGTTAAGATGGCTGTACAATGCTCGTTGTCTGATCTGCAAGAACCCACAAAGCACTCCTCGTGGCGTTTGAACTTCAAGGCACACCATGCCTTGCGATCACAAAGTATTGACACCATAACAAAAGGATGGCATCCCGATTATAGGTATTACTCCCGACTTGCACTATTATCATCTCTTCTGTACCGTGAGGTTACAAAGCAGGAGCTGGCACGCCACCAATGTCTGGAGCTTCTTTATTATCTCGAACGCTGCGAAGCATGAGTAGCGAAGAGTATCTGTATTCCATGCCTTGATGGATTTCGAGAGGACACGGCCCCATTACGTTCAGATCCTATCATGATGAGTGTAGAATGCTCGTGATAGATAATTTTATAAATAGTCAGCTGGTTGTCCCTCGACTCTGCGCCCGACGCTTCCTGAAGGAGAAAGCTTGCTTCTTGCGGAACTGCGTTATGCTGGCTACAAATACGGGCCGGAAAGGATGCTCTCTCGTCGTGAGTCTCACTTTTTCTTACCTTGTGTGCGAATTTTTGACGACGACCTAGATCATCATGGCCTTGTGGCCGGAAGAAGTGACGCAACATTATACGATTATTCGCGCAGTGGTTCAATAACGGTTACTATCACTCTGAGATTCGAGATCAAAGATAATATATTTTAGTTATCGTAACATCAATGAGCGGTTACAAACCTGAGATTCGAGATCAAAGATACCTCAAATCTCAGT
>JAGDQM010042169.1:0-21262 GCA_017580835.1 Termitomyces bulborhizus | reverse complement strand
GTTATTGCGGGACATCCTTTGTTTAAGGTAAGTTCAACTTTTATTATATCATACGTCAGTCACTCATCAGATTTATAGACCGTAAGCAAAGTTCTTTGCGCATTTATTCAAGATCCTGGATGGGATAGATCCTAATGGTCACAAGGAGCAAATCGGATGCCCATTAGCTGGCGTGACGCACTACTCTTCGTTCATAACGTCTCTGTCCCGTTATTCCGTCGTTTCCCTTCCTGTATTTCGTATCGCTGAACATGTAATTGTATGACTTTCTCTCAAGACGACTTAGCATTTTTTTTTTGTTTTCGTGGGGTGGTTCCTACCTCGTACCCGTCAAATGACCAACCAATCATTCACAGTACTCCCGAGATGGAGTCACGGTTACACAATCTATTTACCTAGGACAACCCTCACTGTCTGGGGGTAATCTCGCTCGACCGTACATCTATGTCCCTCTTTCCGCCCGAGTGCCTCACATGGGCTACCACACATTGTCATGTTCCAGGGACGTGGCAGAAGGTTTTCGTCAACCTCATTCATCACTTGGGAAGTAGATGCCGATGTGCAAGCCATGGTCTTGGCGCTGCTGCTATGACATCTGACCTCGTTTTTCGGCATGCTTCTCGTGGATCAAGAGCGCATGTATTCAAAGAAAGAGCACGACGCATGTCAGGTGTAGCCCGAATGACTTTCCGACGGCAGATCATGTTATTCGTATGTCAGCGAGTTTTTCATTCTGAATGACAGATCACAATACGATGACGTGGAATTGATAAAAGCCAAAGGATAATGTTATATGCCCTTTTATTGTAGAAAGTCTCTTGCGTTTTAGTATGATGGATGTTGCCTACTTTCAGCGTTATTTCATCATTTTTGAGGGCTAAGTAGATTACGTTACCTCTTTCACTTATTGATTCCATCGCACGCACGACTACGCTTCATAGAGAGATATAACTTTATATACTACTTTTCGTTAATGAAATACTGCACATACACCTCTTTCGTGCAATCTCTCACCGGTCCCAACTACCCGCCGTCTGCCTCTTCTCATGCACCCGATCTTGATACAGCGTCGCTCACACCTTTCGCATATGACGAGCTCTTCATACCCATTGTCATGATTAACACCGACTCTTCTTTTGCGCTCTTGTAAACAAGAGCTATTGTCTTTCATACACTCAAGGCGGATCTGCCATACTCAATCAAGTAGAGGGTTGCCAATAGGTTGCATGATGCTTTTTCGAATCGCTCAGAAGACATGAAATAGTCATTCCGATAGTATTATGGTGAGGATGAACGTGACCGTTTATGACGGGGCAATACAGAATGATACCACAGAAGGTCTAATGAATTTATTGAATGTAGAATAACGGAAGTTACTGAACATGGTCAAGATGAATTGGCCATCAAGAAAGATTTCTAGAAACGTGGCGTGAATATTTATTCATACAGAATGATAGAGAAAAGAGGTGTACCCTTCAGTTATTCGTTGCGTGATTTGTAGATACGCCTGGGGATGTATTTTGATTTTTATACCCTCTAATTCTGATTGAGCATCTGTTAGATAAAATGATTCAAGGAACATACAATTTCCTATAATTCGATTGCGAATGATCATAAATATCGCTTCAAATCATTCAAAAAACACACGGTGCTCTGGAATCCGATGATGACCGATGAAAATCTGTTTAAAATGTTTCAAGAAACATACGCTTTCCTGAAATCCGATCATCATTGAGTATTTGTTTATATCAAATGTTTCAAGAAACGTACTTGGTCCTAGAACCCAATCATGGTTGAGCCGTGAATGTCTGTTTATATCAAATGTTTCAAAAAACATACTTAGTCCTAGAATCATGGCTGAGCCGTGAATGTCTGGTTAATTCAAGAAACATACTTTTCCCTAGAATCCGATCATGATTGAGCATGAATATCTGTTTATATAAAATAATTCAAGAAACATACACCCTCCTAGAATCCGATCACCAATAGCCATGAATATCGGTTTATAATAAAATCATTCAAAGAACATACGCTGACCTAGAAACCAATGATCGAGATGAATGTCTGTCTATATAGAATGTTTCAAGAAACGTACTGTAGGCTAGAATCCAATAATGATTCATGCTCAATATTTGTTGATATGTAATGATTCGAGAAACATACCGATTCCTAGAATCCAATCGTAATTAAGCATGAATAACTGTTTATATAACATAATTTGAAAAACATACCACTCCCTGGAATCCGATTATGATTGAGCATGGAATCTCTGCATGTATGAAATGATTCAAGAAACATACTCTCGACTAGCATTCAATCATGATTGAGCATGAATACCTGCTGGATAGAATCAAAACATACGCTTTCCTGGAACCCAAACATGATTCAGCATGGATACCTGTTTATATCAAATAATCCAACAAACATACCTGTAGCTAGAACCAAATCATGGTTGAGTGGTGAATGTCTGGTTGATTCAAGAAACATACGCTTCCCTAGAATCCCATCATATGAATATCTGGATATATAAAATAGTTCAAGAAACATACGCTCTCCTAGGATCCGATTACCAATTAGCATGAATATTGGTTGATATAAAATCATTCAAAAAGCATACTCTTCCTTCATTGCTTCCCTAGAATCCAATCAATAAATATCTGTTTATATAAAATGTTTTGAGAAATGTACTGTTGGCTAGAATCCAATCATGATTGAGTCTGAAAATTTTTTGATATATAATGATTCAAGAAACATACCGATCCCTAGAATCCAATCATAATTGAGCCATGAATAACTGTTTATAACATAATTTGAAAACCATACCACTCCCTAGAATCCAATTATGGATTGAGCATGAATATCTGCTTGTATAAAATGATTCAAGAAACGCACTCTTCACTAGAATTCAATCATGATTGACTATGAATACCTGTTCGATAGAATGAGTCAAGAAACATACGCTTTCCTAGAATTTGATCATGATTATCCATGAAAATCTGTTACTGCCAAATAATCTAATAAACATACTTGTAGCTAGAACCAAATTGTGATTGAGAATGAATGTATGTCTCCATAGAATGAATCAAAGAAACATACTATTCACTAGAATTCAATCATGATTCAGCATGAATATCTGTTAATATAAAATGATTCTAAGAACATACTCGCTTCTAGAATCCGACCATGAGCGTGAAAAATATAAAATCATTTAAGAGACAGACTTTGTCCTAGAATATGATCACGATTGAGCATGTATATCTATTGATATGTAATAATTTGAGGAACATACCGATTCCTAGAATCCAGTCGTAATTGAGCATGAATAACCGACTAAATAACATAATTTGAAAAACATACCACTCCCTGGAATCCAATTAAGAATTGAGCATGAATATCTGTCTATAAGAATGATTGAAGATACATACGCTTCACTAGAATCCGATCATGATATAGCATGAATTTCTGTCCATTATCAAATGATTTAAGAAACATACGTTTTCCTACAATTGATCATAATTAAGGATGAAGATGTCTCTATAGAAGAATTCAGGAAACACACTTTTGCCTAGAATCCGGCAATGGTCGAGCATGAACATCTGTTTAATATACAACGATTCAAAAAACATACTGTTGGCTAAAATCCGATCATGATTGAGTATGAATATTTGTTGATATAGAAGATTCAAGAAACCTTATCCTAGAAATCAACCATGGATTGAGTATGAATATTTGCTTTATATAGAATGATCCCAGAAACATACAAATTCCTAGAATTTGATCATGGTTGAGTATGGATATATTTTATCTATAAACTGATTCGAGAAACATACGGGCTAGATTCCAGTCGCACAATCCAGCATGAATATCTGATCATCAAAAATGCAAGAAACATACGTTGCCCTAGAATTCAATGATGATTGAGCTAACATGTCTGTTGATAAAAAATGATCCAAGAAATGTACCAACTAGAATCCGAACATGATTATCGATGGATATCTCTTATGATTATCAGAAAAAGATAGCAACGCACTCAGGTGTCGGAATAGAGACAGATAGAGTGGCAAGAGCCAAAGTGACAAAGAGCGACAAGAGGCGGAGAGAAGGCATTGTTGACTGTGTCGATAGGTTTCATGCTCTTTATAAAGATGAACACACGTAAGCAACATTGAACGAGATGAATGTTTAAAATGATAGAAATCAGTTTTGCCGCTGGATCATAGGGAATTTGGTCACCGCTTCCGCCATTCATGAGCCCTACATGCTTTGTTCAAACTCTCTTCCGTAATGTATCGGGTAATGACCTTGACGGGTAGGATAATGGATGAAGAAGACAATTTTCGTCTTCCTTTGTTGTGGTAGCTGATCCTATTGTCATGTCCGTGTTCCCTTCAATCTTGAGGCATATATATCGTTAAATTATTCGGCTACGGGTTGGGATTAGTCCCGGTATTCTATGCAGCAGAAACAACTTGTGGCGCCGGATCATATTACTCATTATCAATCTTGCAAGTGAAACAACGCAAAGCCAATTACTTTCAGGTACATACTGTTGGACCTTGAGGCTACCGATTGAGGCCAGCGTCATCTTTTACCGTTATCACACGTGCTTTGTCTGTTTCTCCTCTTTTTTCTCATTTCTTTATTCCATTATCTTTCTCCTTCATTCCTTTATCGATCCTACGTACTCTGACACTCAAATACAGACACTCATGCACAAATACCGTCAGTTCCTAATACAAGACTGAGGGTACGTTGCATAGATACCTATAAGACACCGTAGCGTGCTCAGTCGCGTTATAAGTGAGATAACAAACTGATATCAAGTACCTATAAGATGCTGTAGCGTGCTAGGTACAATGTTGTTGCAGCAGGTTACGCACAGTGGAAGCAGACTGACAACAATGAAGATTGAGAGTAGCCTATTCTTAGGATCACGTGAGATCACTGAGACCAATGTGGTATTCTTTGTACATACCTGAGACCGACGGGTTGAGTAGCGAGAAGCTAGTGAAGACGTCGGGCTCAGAACACAGAAAATAATCTACTTGTCATGTGATGTGCCATCTTGTGGTTCCCCGACATATGCTCTCAACACTCCCACCTGACGGGGTGCCCACAACGTCACTGAAGATCGAGTCGGGAAAACTCCCCAACAATTCCCATCTTCCTTTGAAGTCGGTCGACGACATCCTAAACAAGTTAAGGATGAACACACTATCACTGACAATTACAACAATGATGTCCTGGGAGCCTTAACAACAATTGAGGGCACAAAGGCTACAAAGGAGGAGTTGGGGTCAAAATTCAAAATCAAAGACATGGGGGAGTTAAACTATATCTTGGGCATCCGCTTTGACTGAGACCTGACTACTGGAGACATCTCATTGTCCCAGAAATTGTACTTAGAGCACATGCTTGATTGTTCTGGGTTTTGCAATTCCAACCCCCGACACATACCACTCTCTACAGGTTTGATCCTCACTGAAGCACAATCCCCTCAAACTGACACTGACCACAAATTCATGAAGGACAAACCTTATTGTGAAGCATTGGGATTGTTAATGTGGGCACAGGCTGCAACTTGACCAGACTTGTCATCTGCTGTTGGACTTCTAGCAAGATTTCAAAGCAATCCTGGACCTGCTCACTGGAAAGCCCTGACTCATGTGATGCAGTATATGAATGGGATGCTGGATTATTGTATCACCTACTGAAAGGGAGCCAACATAAAGCCTCAGAGATATATGGATGCCAATTATGGGGGAGATCTTGACACTTGCTGCTCCACAGGTGGGTATATATTCACCATGGCCAGGGGTGCAGTATTGTGGAGTTCCAAGCAATAGCAAACTGTGGCCCTCTCTACCACTGAGGCCAAATACATGGCCTTGACTTACAGAGCCCAACAAGCTATGTGGATGCACAACTGGCTTATGGAAGTTGACTTGCCACAGAATCTCCCTGCCTCTTTACATGTCAACAACACACCTGCTATGTCCTTGGCTCAATACACTAAGGGACATGCTTGCACTAAACATATCAATATACAACATCATTACATCCAGGAGCATGTAAATAATGGGGAGATCAACATTATTGCAGTGGACTTGTTCACCAAACCACTGCCCTGTATTACCCATGAATCCATGGTGCATATGCTTGGGCTTACCCCCACACCTTGAGTCTAGGGGAGTGTTGAGAGAGACTCTCTGCTGTGGTGGTCATGCCTTGCTTATGTTACTCATATGTCTTTATTTTATTTTATATTCTTCCTTACTCCTTTTAATCATGATCATTGACTGATTGCTAACTATACAGTCTACCTTAATCCCCACTCTACTATGAAATAACTTCTAATTAGGAAGTACCCTTGGTTTTCTACTACAAACTGAGGGTATGTCCACTAACTAGTTTTCCCTTACTCATTTATTTACTCATTACATTACCTGTAGACTCTCAACTTACTTAGTACTACAGGTATAATATAACAAGTTTTCTACTACAAACTGAGGACTCTCAACTTACTTAGTACTACAATATAGCAATGACCCAGTCTTTGCTGCAGTTAATGTCCTAGTCCAACACCATTTATACCTCCTAATTTAGCTCTTTAATCTCCTTGTGCATTACATACTATAGAGCATTTTCTGAGAGCTTCTCTATCAGAGTAGGTATTGATGAAGTCATTTGTTTCATTTCTCTGACAAAAAATTGAGGCTATAAAACATATACATATATCATGCTAATTGAATCTTACAATCATGGACCCATATAACCAAACACTTACATGAGGCCAGTCAACAATTCCTCCATTGTTACAGTGTTCCCAAACATCACACAGCCTGCCCATATGGTTGGTCCAGTCTTTTTTTCTAAGCTATTTGGTTTCTTGATTGTGTCCTTGACAAGTGAGAGAAGATTAACAAGTTCAGCTGAATCTGTCTTAACAAATCCAAGATGAGCATCAAGTTTCTTCCTGTGTTGTGTAGAGAGCATGACACAAGCTTTACTCACTATAGTATGGACCTGACCAGTCCTTAAGTTACTCTAAAATTTTCACATAAACCACGTGGCATTACAAGACCTCTGATATGGAAAATATTAAAAACATGTGAAAAACTATGTGAAATCTTTGAAAAACGGAAAAAAAATGTTTTTGACAGCACTAGTCCATGATCACCCAATCCAACACCTCTTGACTTCAGTCACCAATAACATACCCCCCACTTGATTGGATCTTCCTTGCTTGAAGATCAGACATAACGGTTGAAGGAGGCCAGAGAATGGATCTGATGGATTAAATCTCGGATCAGACACATAACTACGGATTCGCGAATACAGCTATTGAGATTCGTCATCTCCGAACATGTTTCAAGCAGATGTTGATCGTGAAGAGTTCACTTTTTTCTCACAAACCGAGCCGAGAATCGGACATATGCCTTTGGCTTTTATAATGTCTCTCCTTACGTCCAAATTATCGTGACTAGCCTTCTAGGACTCTCTGACCTTCCGTCAGTGTTTGACAAGGGTATACTGGGCGGAATCAGGTTCAGCATATCCCATGACTTGCAAGGCACCTGACAACTCACTATGACTGCATCGTCAATTCTTCCGGTAAAACATCAACAACCCAACTGTGGCCTGGCCCAGCATAGTGACATCAGGAGAGCTATACTTTGCTAGTTTGTACGCGAGACGGGGCGGAACGCGTCCCATACTTTGTTCCTTGAAATTATTCTCAAAGACAGAGTTGGAAGGTGGCGCATCTGGATAATAAGACATATCAAGTCTGCGTATGGAGACGACGAAGATGACCTACGGATAAGGAAGGGAGACACGCCTGCTGCCGACATTTGAGCCAGTGTTGTATCCGTGATCAACGAGTGTTCATTCTGGACGACGCTTTGTTCGCTGTCCGAGTCTATCTCCACGTCTTCGTCCAGATGATCCTCCATATCATCTTCGCCATTCTCCATTGTAGTTGTGTCGGCCTGCAAAAGACATGTTACTATCACCTCACTAAATCGAAGTGAATTCTCACCTCTCTTTGCGTAGCTTCCGTTATCACCTTGCACGAGTTGCGGTGTTTTTTCCAGTTAGAGCGGTAATACTCCCCATATCGAATGTCGAGTTTGATGGTCTTTCCACAGCCCATACAGTCGACATGATACGCCTTGACATTGGTGGCCCATTCGTCACTCTCGAGGATGGCCTTTCGGACTAACGGATCCATGGTGTTCTTGCTATTCCGACGTAGGCCAATAAACTTGGCAGCGTCTGTGGCTCTTGCCCAGCGCTGGTGTTGCGAAGATTTGGTAGGCACGGTAGTAGCCTTTCGTCGTAGTTTCTGTTTAATGCCACTAAGGTGATTAAAAGGTAGGTTTGGGAGATCACACGAAGCTAGGATTCTTGCCTTGTGTCTGAAGGATCGGTGGGATTGATTTCTGAAGAATGCTCATCAGGAAAGAAGGGCATTGATATTCAACTTACGTGGCTTATTTTCAGAAACTGGCGCAGCGATTTCTCGTTGGCTCATAGCGCCTGATGTACGTAGATAGATAGGGTCATGACTCGTGTATCGACTTAAATTGTGGCACACCGGATTCACGTGGGCAAACTGGCCATTGTTGCGATTCATTGTTGTAGGCCACCGGACATATCCTCTCCTCTCTCCTCAACCAGATCACCGTCGTGTCCCTTCCCAAACAATTGATATTTTCTGCTTTGTACTTAACACAAGGGAATACTTATGTCGCCTCTTCGAGGCTTCAAGCTTCAAGCCTTCGAGCATGATTGATGAGTTCTGGTTTGATTTGATGCCAATCATTTGCAAATCTATGAGCATAGGAGCATAGCCCTGACATCCATGACTCTGAACCAAATCGAGACTTGTCAATGATTTTTTCTGATACACGGTCTGCTTGTTACCCCTAGCAGCCTTTCGAGAGGCGAATTTAGGGTTGAATGATACGACTGGTCACCCGTGTAACTCTTGCCGTCGCTTGCCTCGCGCGACGCGATGCGTATAGCGTAAATAGCTATAAGAGAGTTGTCAATGATGTAAAGGTCGGCTTCCTTGAATATTTGGAAATCCATAGCCCGGATAGATCCAGAAGTCTGAATCTTTATCTATGGCACGTGAAGCTTGAGGTCTCAGGGTAAAACAAGAGCACAGTATTGTTGGCACAGTAAATTGCTTCCAGCCTATTTGACATCCTTTAAGAGATTCCGGAAGACGTCATTTGTGCCTGAGAGCTAAAGGAGGATCGAAATAAGCAAGTGTATACGCCACATGATCCAGGACCTAGACCCAGATAATCTAAAGCACGCTACAGAGTGATTTCAAAAGTAGAGAATCTGTAGAACACGTAGTTTTCGCGTTGAGAACATCGAATATACAAGGTCCGCCCTGATCGCAGTCAATCACATGACTGCCACCAGCGATCAGAAATGATTTACTGCGCTGCTCGCTGTTGCCGACGACGAGGGCTGCATGGACAAGTTTGCTACTCTCGAGCCCGTCCGGCTGTATGCTTCCTCTGGTGCTCGACTTCTCCGCGGTGGAATGGTCGCTTCTAAGAACAATCCATCCACGACAGCCCTCATCGGACGATTACCAGCGGACTTGCATCAGCTCATTCTCTCTTTTCTTCCAATCCCTGATGTTCCAGCCTATGCACGGTCTTCGAGGTCGCTCAATGCCTTGATACAGGAAGATAAGTTTTGGGATACTAGATGGTCAGCGTTGGGTATAGAGAAATATGGTCTTGGGGCTGTGCTCGATACTCTTGAGAATGCACAGAAGAGCCAGCTTGGAGCGGCGCGTTCCATACAATCGCCCGTGATTCCTGTGTCTAATGACGATGATTTTGGCGACTTTGCAACGGTAGAAACTGTCGCTGGATTTGGGATCCCACCGCTTTCACTGTCATTTCCAACATCCTCAACAAAACGAACGATATACGTTCGAGCACACAATCTACTGAAGCCTCTTGCATTGACATTGGGTTCAACAGCTCCTCATCTAATACTATCGACCCTCTCTACCTTTTTTGTGTTTTCACAGAGCCCTCTCACGTCGCCGGCTTCGCAAAATCAAACCGACGGCCTTTCATTACGAACCCGTGCAAAAGCCTTACGCCTCCTTGCCTTCTTTCTCTCGCCAGCTGTCCAGCCGCTTCGCTCATGGCCTACCCTTCGGCAGGCTCTGCAGACCGCGATGGATAGATTCGACGCAGGGCTTCTCGCGGCATTTGACGGCGCAGATGGACGTGGGGATGAGGAGGGTATGCGTGAAGCTGCAGAATCTAGCTGGGAGGTGTGGACTGGGAATGCGGCTGAGTGGGAAATAGGCAAGATGTGGGCTGAGAAGCGCGAGATCTTCTATGTACAGAACCAATGTGACCCGTTAACTAACTTCACGTACGTCGTGCGGCTCTCTGCGTATTCAAACTTTCAAGACCCACAGGGCTGATGGCGCATTGGACTTTGACGCGATGGACGAGTTCATGGGAGGCGTTTTGAAGGCTATCGAGGAACACGGGTCGCGTGCCGTTCGTGTGTTTCCGTCAGCGGCTCAGGTACTGGTATTATTCGCAGAACGCGTTGCTACTGATGTGGTGCGTCTTTCGCTTCCCTATGTCGAGTCTTCTGTTAATCCTGTAAAGGTTGGAGAATATATAACAACACTCTTAACACAAGCACGCGCCGCTACAAACTCCTCCATCTTTCTCCAAGCAACTGCCGCCTCGTTCAAAGAAGCTTGGCGGATGGTTGATGCCCTAATACGCGTGGCACAAGCACGACCTCTGGACAAGAACGTCGCAAGACCAGAAGACATTATTACAACCACAAAAGCCGAAGACGTTGTGTCAGTGGTATTTTCCCCGCGAGCTCGTTCCTCTCACCGCAAGCAGGTATCAGATGTTCGAAACCAACATGGACGAGTACCTTGACGAGGAAGTCGAGTCCGTCAAAAACGCCTTCAGCAAGATCTGTAAAGCATGGGACCGTGAGGTCAGCATTCCCTACTTAATCGAGACCCTCTGCTCAACACCTCACAACAGCTTGCAACATACACCCCTGCTCCATCATCAACACATGGCTCTGCTTCCTTATCTACACCCGTGGAAACTCAACAGTATCATCAACAACACACGTCCCAGCCCCGCTTCCTGACCTCTCAAAACCCCGCACAAATCAAGCGCAACGTCCTAGCATCCTTTACATCTGTACTTCTCCTTCCTGTGACTATCGTTCCCCGTACCGTCGGCGCAGTTGGTGAGGCGATCGTCAGTGGCGGCACGGCGGCCGTGCAAGGTATCGCGATGCTCAATCCTTCGAGATGGGGAGGAAGCACTGGCGGAATTGAGGGAAAGTATAGTGGCGGAGTTAGTAAGACGGGCTGGGGAGCTAGTGGTAACGGGAGTACATATAATGTGCAGTTGGAGACGGAGGAAAGCACGGTATTTGAGGTTGAGAATGCTGATGAAGATATGGACGGGAAGACGGAGGTGGGAGATGAGAAGGAGTTGGATGTAGGTACTCAGAGTGGTGTGTCCGTCTCTCTGGCCTTATCGGCTTATGGTGTTGATTGCCTGCTCATCCCTTTTGCTTGCGTAAGGCTCGCTTACCTCCCCTTCTCCGACTGTAACATCCTCCGCCACGTCGCGGACGCTAGTATCGTCGCCGTCGGCACCGGAAAACAAGCTTGAGCTTCTTCTCTCACTCGATGTGGCACTAGAAGTGATACATGCGGACCGCGAGGCGCTCAAGCGTGTTGAGACGTTCGCCGGTTATCCAGGGCACTACGGGCACCGTGTTCGAGATACTATAGAGGAGCTATTTATTCTCATGCTCGGCGCGCTGGGGGACGAGCATCTTCGCAAGGGTTTTGCAAAGTATGCTCCTGTTTTTAAATCATTGAATGTGCTGCTGACGAAAAGATCGACAGAGCGACAGAGCAGATGCGGGAGTATAAGCCTGCGGAACATGAGGCGACAACGAGCGTAGCGCCATTGCTCCAGTTCTTCGAGCTTGTACACATAGGTGATACGATTCAGTCGATGGTGCAGGTATACTTTGATAAAGAGCTAGTGAGTTCTACAAATTTATCTGCCTGTTCATAGAACGTCTAATGAGAGGATTAGGCGCATCATATCGACCGTACAGACTTCCTTAATGCTGTCATGAGAGAGAAAAAGCGGTTTGAGAATGCACTGGATGATTCCGTCGCAGGTGGGCTGAATGCTGGTACTGAAGTACTCATGAACCAAGTATGTGCGCGTTCACCAATATCTTTACATTATCTGACTCAACCCATCTTCTCTAGGTAGAACACATTCTCGTGACGCTAACAGGACCACGCGAGTATTATCCTGATGATGGCCCATTGGATTTAGGACCCACTCGTGGATGCTCCGAAGCAATCAAGTGTCTGGAGATGCATTGCAAGCTGCTCAAAGGGAGCACGAGCAAGGAGGTGCTCGAGGTCTTTTACCAGGAAGTCGGAATTCGGCTTATCGCGTGAGTTATTGTACATTCCAGAGCAAACATGTCTTAATGTCGTTTAATTGCTTAAGCGTTCTGCAGAAACACATCAAACGCCAGATTATCTCACTGAATGGCGGATTCCGTGTCATTGCGGATCTGAACAACTACTATACCTTCATCTCGTCTCTCAGGGTATGTTAATCATATCTTTCCTCTATTATTTGCTCTTTCAACTGAGGTCCATCAGGTTCCATCCATCATCTCAGACTTCTCCCATTTGAAAATGCTTGGCCATGTATATGTTGTCGAGGATGCCAAAGACCTTGCACAGATTGTCCGTGACGTAACACGGTACGGTGGCGCTTACAGACCGGAAGTGCGCTGCTTTTTCCTCGCAATGTTCTGTGGTGATGGCTGACGGTTGTGACAGGACATCTACGAGTTCATCCAGCGGCGGTCGGATTGGAAGAAGATTGAAAAGACAGTAGATAAGACGATGTATAATTTGAGTTTCAAGGAGGATTGCGTTGTCTGCTGATCCTGAGGTCATCCCCAAGTTCAAATATCTGTCAATGAGACATGTCCTAATCAAGCATGTTAGCTGCCATGTATATGGCGCTGTAGTGTAGCGGTTATCACTCGAGATTCTGATCAAAATACTCATTCTTATCTGTTGCTGTTCTCGAAATCCAGGTTCGATTCCTGGCAGTGCCTTTGATTTTGTTTACCAAGGTAACATGATCAGCTTCTTTCAGATCCACATCCTACATTCATATCTTCCGTGAAGTTTTCTGCGTAACAGTACGGCCCCGTTGGTACGTCTTGGCGCGTAAGTATTTTTCATTGGCTGCTTGACTCACCATTTGACACTGAGCAAAATGCTCCAATAATTGTATTGTTTGAAGGATATCACTCAAAGAGACCAATTTGTTCCAAGGTATAACTACATCCCAACCAATGCTCGCTTGCTGAAAGCGTTGACCGGCAATCTTTCCCAGCCTTTCAATTCATGTACATGTAGAAAACCAATCGTTTTCCGCGCTCTTCTAATGCTATCAACATCATTGCTGAAAGGTATTGCCTGGAATAACCAGTCGACCTTTTTGGTTAAAGGCGGATGCAAAATATTCCAGTGGCATGCGAGATCAGAGTGTGACGAATCTTCGAGTCCCAAGTTGGATTGTTGAATCTTCGTGCCGCGCAATCCTCCCACAGAAAAGTTACTTTTGGTCACACAGGATACAGAAGGGGAGGATAATATCGTGATAGTCTTCGTAAGTGGACTGGAGTAAGGAGACCCCTCAGCATCCTCGATACACAGGTTCTGGATGGTCGGACGAACAGCTACAGGCATTCTTTCGGTTCTGGTAGCAGGAAGACAGCCCGTCGTGCTTGAATAGGGTTCGGCTGACAATTGCAGCAAGTCAGTGTTTATCGAGTTGAATTGAATCAGTGATGGAGTGTTTCGTAACAGAGTACCATGACATGAAGCTTGGTTGGAGTTGAATGGTGTGATAGGTGATACGTCATCTTGCGTTAACAAGTAGCGAATTGCCATCCTATTTGGACTGGACGACGGCGTTTCTACTTCCTTGGTCTTGGATATGACTGCCATTCGAAACTGCTCTGAATCTCGTATGTTGTCACCGTTTCGTTGCGTGGCTGAATGGACAGTCATTGACTTCAGGTCCAATGGGCTCGCGGAACTCCTTGAGTGCGTTTCGGTTACAGACGTGCTTTGTCCTCGAGCATCATCTAACACATCGAGGAAATCGTGTCGTTCAATTAGGTCCTGATTCGAAGACATTTTTCTTCGTGCCCGTTTTGCCGGAAGACACTCGACATTGTCTACACGAGGTCGTTTCAAGGCGGATGGGTCAGTTCGAGAATTTGACAGTCTTCTTGAAGATCGTCGCAATGAATATCTCGAAGCCTGCATCTGGCAAGATTTAACGCCCGCGTTTAGGCGCCCCACCCTCGACGCCATTCTTGAAGGAAATGAAGGAAATGCAATATGGTCAGTAGGACTCTCAGGCGTCGGACCGCTGTTTGGACTCTTCAGTCAATTGTTTTACGCAACGTCTGTACTTCATGGCACATACCGATGTCTACACTCTACTTTCAGTTCACTGTCTGTTTCATGCGCTGAGGCTGAATCGCTATTGGCAAGCTGAGTCGTATGGATTTCTGATGATGCAGATACTGTGATCGCCATTGATGATGGAGAATGAATGATGAAGCAGTGGCTTCAGGAAGTGGTGGCATTATAAATTCGACAATGCGCTGAGCTATTCAGCTTTACGTGAGCTTTGTCTTGAAGGCGAAGCCAGATGCTGTGCTCAACAACATTAGTGGCAGGTGTTCACTGCCACAATAACTCCGTCTTGTATTTCTTTTATGTGTTCCTTTTGATAAATGGTTGTTAGATTGGCCGCACAATTGATGGACACACAGACATTGACAAGGAACACAAGACAAATTTTCGCATGATTGAAAGAAAGATTGCATCGTTAACCGACTTTTTAAAGGTGTAAGCATCAAACAAAACATCTTTAGCCTCTCAGCCTCTAAAACCAGTGATGATGCAAGATACCTTACTTTTACATATAAGTTCACTGCTTCGAATAATGTGAATTCAAATTTGACGTCTCCTCTCATGTATCAGCTGATAATACCGCACGGAAGAAACGGTTGGAAGGATTGCGACTATCTTGGAGACCACGGCATATGATTTTTGTCGAAGTTGGAGAGGTGTCTGCACATGGCACTCCCCTCTCCACGAAGATTCTAACACGTGTACTTGTAATGCTTGTTCAGTTCCGTATACATGGTAAATTTCATTGTTGGCAATACACTTACACTCTTCAGTAAAACTCCAGAACACGAAAATGATACACTCAATTTACGCCCGATCTACCAATGTCAAGGAAAAAACTTGCACTCGAATGAGACACTGAGGTAGGGCTGATACAATAAATCAACACCCTGCGCGCAGAATTCCTAGACTTGTGTAATGATCTTGTCGAGTGCTGATAACCATTCCTTCAACTCTCTAGCAATGGTTTCATCCGATTGGGTTGGACTTCCGTTAGCTGTAGAGTAAACAAGTTCTTAGTCCTCAGTCACTCAACGTATTGTAGTCGACTGATTGTATTACCTGTAGAGTAAACAAGTTCTTAGTCTACAGATATATATGAGTGACTAGTCGCTAACGTGTATAGGTAGGATAACTCACCCTCAGTCACTCAACGTATTGTAGTCGACTGAGGGTCATTCTATGTACAAGAAAATCTTTTAGGGCAAAGATACAAAGACTGGCAAATACCGATGATCGGTATGTGGCGTGGCTGATGCCACTTTTGGGAGGTGTAGTCGGAATAAGGTAACTCGCTGATATGTCGTTGGTATTGAGGTCGTCGGTGTGTTAGTCTCTACCTCAACAGCAGCGATCAACAGCGAGATTTTTGTAGAAGTCAGCGCGAGAAGGACACGCTTTCAAACATATCTATGAATCATATCAGAGATACGCCATCGGTATTCTGATCATTAACGGATCGACTTCCTTTGAAGGTGGCGTTTACGATACGGCTACGGATGTTTCCTCAGTATTTCATCATATGACTTCGTAAATGACACAGTCAAGTCTTCTCCTGGATTACCTTGGGAGAATTGAAGTGCCTTGCAGACAAAGGGGATTGTCCTCGAACAAGGCACAAAAGACCCTGAGTCGCCGTGCGATCCGCTTTTGGTTTCTGACTTTCACTTTCCACAAGCTTTTCCAAGGTATAATTTGACGTGTCATGAGGGGCGCAGACTTTCTGTTGCAGATATCGTGAAACCGAAACAAAAATCGTCGAGTCAACCTTGACCTACTTCAATGTTTCTCATCACATCGTTCTTCACAACCTCGAGAGCAAACAATTCACATCGATCTGACGATAGATTTCAGAAAATGGGACCGTCTTCGATAGTGAAACTTGAATACCAAATGCACTTACGATGTTCTCTGAAGCCTCCAAGAATTCGCAATTATTTACACCATCTTTGATAGCAACATCTACAAATGACTGACAAGTGTAAGAAGATTAGTGCATTAGAAGATAAAGTATTCCTACGTACTCTCTTTACGGTTTTGAGGAAGGGCGACATAGGGGGTAGCATCCTCTTCTTGGGTAGTATTCTGAAGATGGATGGCAATCAATTCTATATAGCCATCTTTTCTCATGATGATGGAGCATAGTATCATCTCGCCGAATATGCTGTGTTCCGGGAAAATCCGCACGCTTTGTTGAACACTTGCTGTCGTTCTTACTTTCTCATCGGACTGTTTCTTGACAACAACGATAAAATCTACAGAAATCGATCATTTCTCGTGCAAGAATGGAGACATGGGAGGCATTCTTGGCTGTGGAGCAATGATATTTACAATGCCGTGCATGTCAAGGGAGCATAAATATCCCTCATCGCAACAACACGGGCATTCACTACAAGTGATTGACCCATCGATTTAATAATGTAGGATCAAAGATCCTCCCATGCTATAACATAGGAGTCACTTAAGGTGCTCCAGTATGGACTCCTGGGTGGGACACTAGTTCCCACCCCATAAAAATGTTGATGTTGTTGCATATTCATTGGAGTATGAGACCTTGATGGTCTCAGGAGGGGGAAGTGTAATGAGGCTGCTCATTACCCCTTAATATTATTCTTTCAATTATTTATATCACATAATTACTTATTGTATACAATTGAGGTTACTATTATGTAACCTCAATAGTTTTATTTTGCACACTGTAGGCAGACTCAATAGACAGGTTCTGACTTATAGCTTGTGTGAGTAAGGCTATGTAGTGCAATGTGTTACACCTCCTACCAATGCCATTGCTGCAACAATACAAGGATGCTTCTTATCAGCAAATCCCTGGCTCCCAGGATATACATGCTATGCAGGCATGAAGCATTGCACAATGTGTATTGTGCATCCACAGCATTGTAGACAAGGCTGTCAAGAAGTGAATCTCTATGATGCACAGAGTATTGGTTATGTGTGTCTAGCTGTGCCCCCCTTTCAAGTAATTTTTCTTACTTGACATACCTCAGTTTGTTATCATCCCATAACATGACTGAGGTATATTGCATTCAATTAATTACTTTTGTCTTTACTTATAACTCACTACATTGTACCTAGCATGCTACAGCAATTATTAGGTACTAATTCTATTGGTTTGCTATCATCCCATAATGCAACTGAGCACACTTGTAAGGGCATGTTGAACCTGTGGGATACTCCTATTCTACAAGTGACCACACAAGCAACAAGCAAGTGGCAAGCAAGCAATGAAGTGGGCAAGGAGCAAGTATGGCTTACAAGCAGTCAGGATGCAGCACTGGGCAACTTACAGTTAGTTTGCTAGATAGACCTTGGGAACACTGCTATTGTTTGGTCTGAGGATATTCTATCCTGCAGACCAGCTTGAATACTACATCAGTGGCTATGCTATGACTAATACTATATGTGATAAGCAGGCCCCAGTATACTAAGCCCAGTATACTAAGCAGAAATGACAACAATAAATCAAAGGGAAATAGAAGTCTAATGACTCAGCCAAGACAACTAATGGTGATGAGGAAGCAGTAGGGGCTAGGCCCCAGCACTTAGTCAGTAAAGTGAAATGATGTAGTACCTACAACTAATCCAGAACAAGAGTCAGAGACCTCAGAATGAGATTGTCCCCTTACAACACTACAGCAATTATTAGGGATTACTTGATCTGACAGGTTATGAGCCCCATTGCCTGATTTAAAAATTAAGAATCAAGTCAAGACAAACTCACACATGTTATACACTCATCCTGGATTAGAGCCAATCCAAACATGTCAACCTCAGACACAACAGCATGTCCAATACTTGCTAAGCCTGATAGTTTCCAGATATGGAAAGTCAGGATTACTTCAAAGCTCTGACAGGAAAAAGTTTGGGATGTTATCTCTGAACCATGCCCATTCCCAGGAGCTCCAGTCATCTACTACAGTCAGTAAACACAACATCATGCTGATAACTGGTCTGTACACCATTTAAAGGCAGCTGGTGTTATCATAGTGCACATCTGCAACTGACTTGCTCTCGGGTCCCTTCCTCATGCAAAGGAGATGTTTGACAAGCTCATCACAATACATAAAAACGTTAATGTGGGTGTGAGTGCATTCTATACCTTCATTCAAATGCTCAACACTAAATGGAATGGATCACTGACAACACTTAGCAAACATATTGCCTCCATCTCTGTGGGAGATGCAAAGCTTATGGCTATAAAGAAGCAAATTGATTGTGAGTTCTTGGCATTCATACTTTTGCATTCCCTCCCAGATAACAGTGTCTGAGAATCATTCTGAGCTACTATGCTAAACTTCATAGCACCCAGAATACTGCTGGCTTTCTCCAATCTTTTGGACCACCTTACATTCACAGTGACTGCACAGCAGGGTGCATCAACCAAGGCTGCTCTTAAGGCCAATGCTGTAAGGGGACACCCCTTCTGAGCCTTTCCCTTCTGAGCCCCTGCACTCCTTCTCTTTCCCATACACTCATCCCCCTTCCCACACATTCACTCTCCTTTCCTTTTCCCCTTTGCTTTTTCCTTTTCCTTCCGTCTCTGTAAGGGGATGATCGCATTCTGCAATCTCCAAATCTAGTTCTGGCTTAGTTGTATATATTACATTTCTCTAGTTTATGGACCGACCGCTGGGGCCTGGCCCCTGCTCCCTCCCATCATCATTAGTTGGCTTGTATGAGTCATTGGACCTTTACTCTCCTTTGATGTATTGATTGACATTATCACTTACATACTGGGGCCTGCTTATCACATATAGCATTAGTTGTAGCATAGCCACCAATGTAGTATATATAGCTGATCTGCAGGATAGCATATCCTCAGATCAATTGATAGCAGTGTCTTCAGGCCTATCCATTGACCATCTGTCAGCTCCTTAGTGTCGTCCTCCCTTGCTTGCATCATCTCTTGTGCATTCTGCTTGCTCTGTTGCTGCTGCTTGCTAGCCTTACCACTTGCTTGTTGCCACCCTTGCTTGCCCTGACCCCTGAGTTCGGCCTCACCTTGTGAGGAGTATCCCACATCCCAAGAGCCCCCTTACAGTCTCTGTTCCTTCATACATTACCTGTCACTTATTGTGTTCATATTTCTGGTCACATGACCTCCAAGCCTGCTTGCTTTTGCACAGGTCACATGACCAATTCATTCCCTGGCAATGTCCAAGTTTTCATCTTTTCATTCCCACACTCTTTTCAGTGGCTTCTGTGTACTGTATAGTTGATTCCCATGCTTCTGGGGCCCCAGAAGCATCCACATCCTGGCATAGGGACTCCTTAGACTTATTCTCTTTGGATATCTCTATGCCAGGTGAGTAGCTAGCTCTGTACACTGTAGCCACTTGCTAATACATCTTTGGATATCCCTCTGCCAGTTATGTGAGTTCCACAGCTCCCTGAGGTTGCCCTTATAAATGCAAGCTCCAAGGCAAAGACCAAGTCCAACATATGGTGTGAGCTTCACAAATCCTCTACCCACAATACTTCAGAATGTTGCACATTGGTGGCTGCAAAAGAGAGGCAAAAGAAAACAAAAGGAAAAGCTGAGGCTAAAGCAAACCACACAAGCCATGATTGAGATTCTGACAATGACAGTTTGGAGGTGTCAGATGATGATGCAGGTAGCAGAACAACAAAACATTTGAGTACTAAATCTGCCCATGTATCTAAAGCATTAATGTCATGCATTTTGGCTTATACTGGGAGTGCTTCAAAGTAGTTTTCTTACTTGAGTACCATTGCTAACTCTGGGGCATCTGCACACATGACACCAAACCATGAATGGTTCAAATGTGGAACTCTACAAGAGCTAAAGCCTTCACAAAAGGTTCAGTTTAGTGACAACTCATTTGTTGATGCCATAGGTATTGGTAACATCACCCTTGAATAAAAAATCAATGGCACACTCATGACTACAGAGCTCCAAAATACCTTATATGTACCATCATTCAATCTCACACTCATTTCAGTGCAGCAATTGGACAAAGCTAGCATGTACACAGTCTTCAAAAATGGAGCCTGCAATGTAAAGTCAAAGGGGACACAAGACTATGTTAACCAGATTCCACAAAAATGACTTGTACCACTTGAACATCTTGCCTGTGATACACATGCATACCTCCATTGACATCAATGCTCTTCATCATTATCTTAGACACATCTCTCCAGCAAGACTTGTATAGATGGTGAACAACAGAGCTCTCAACGGCATAGACAAAGTCACCAGTAAGCCAAAGTTTTGTGAACCATGTGTGTTGGCAAAATCCAAGAAGACCCCTTTCACTCACAAGGGCCAAAAAGCCACACATTGCTTCTAAATTGTTCACTTTAATGTAGGTGGCCTAATCAACCCTGCTAATTGTCATGGAAACTGCTACTAGATATCATTCATTGATGGCTATGTGTAAGGGGACCTCCGACTTGTCGACGGTATCACTGCCACAGTCGTGTCCAACCCTAGCTGGGCTTAGCCTTCTGGACTCCAGCATCCCTCTAGCCGGTCTCCCGGGGCTGCTCTGCCTTTCCTACTCCCTTCCCGCCTTGGCGCCTCACCTTATGGGTCAGCTGGTTGCCCTTGGACCTACTCTATTAGTCAGTCTCTGGATGCTCTTCCCGGCGGGCTTTATGCCATTGGCTGGCTTACTCATGCTGATATTTGCTTAC
>JAGDQM010042168.1:0-16871 GCA_017580835.1 Termitomyces bulborhizus | reverse complement strand
GATGATTAAACCTTGCTAGTCAAACGAGTTTTATAGGCCTCTGAAGAACATATAATAATTGTGTTCAGGGCTGTCCGTTTGGCGAAACCTCTCGAAAACTGACTTGCGGGTCAAAAGCTTAATGGATCCGGGCGAGTTTCCCGCGCACATTCGGGCGATCTCATTGGTAAAGAGCCGATGAGGGAGCTCAGCCTGGCCACTAGGGCTTGCACATCCAGACCTTTCAGACCTTTCCACACCCAGGATAAGCTTCAAGGTTGAACATGGAACATACCCGAGAACAGCCCTTTTTCATACGGAAGTGAAAGCTTCCAGCACTTATCTCATTTCCGGTAGTCGGGGGCAATAACAGTACCTCTACTTTTGTCTTCATTTTCATTTTCTTCCGTCTGGGGTTCATGCAAATGTGGATATCCGTTGCCTGGAAAAGGAAATTCAACGCGATCGAAAACCGATCGATTTGCGATAACGACGCGTTGTTCTTTGCTTTTTTTTCTCGTCTTTACCACCATGATTTCGATTCAGTTAGCACTCCAGCAGAAACGGGACACGCGTTCGAAGGCGTTCGAGACTCATTACAGACCCCAAAGGGTATACGACAAATTTTACAGGGTCGTGTCAAATTGGCAATATCTCCAATCGGCAAAAGAAATCCGGGGAGAAATAGCTGCCTCGCAACCCAGACTGCAGACCAGGCAGTTAGGATATAAAAGAGCGGGGAGTGGCTGGAAACTAGCCTTCTAGTGAGGATCTATTGATATACGGTGAGTGAATTGTTTCTTGCCGCGCACTCATTGTTATCAGGGCGCCTATTACTTGAGTTGCGAGTTTACACGTTTCTCACATGATCGTCAACAGTGGCAGGGGACACGGACCTGAATTCGGACTCTTTCTCCTTCGATCCAGATGAACGGCCATTGACCGTTCAATTTTCTACACTTGACCGTTATCGAACATGTCCAAGAGGAGGGTAGCTTATTATTATGACCGTACGTCCTGGCGCTTGCAGGTCTTTGCTGGTTGCTCACTTGACAACTGACAGCTGATACTGGCGCGTACACTTATGGCCTCGGCCATCTCATGAAACCGCACCGAGTTCGTGTTACACATGAACTAGTTGATGCATATGACATGCTAGGGAAGATGGAAGTCTTGGTGCGTCACGATCTCTCAGGTTTAGAATACTTCGCTTATGTCCAACCTTGACAGAGACCCAGAAGAGCCTTACCAGAAGACATGACTGCGTTCCACACCGATGAATACATCCACTTCCTTCAACGTGTGACGCCAGAGACTGTCGAAGAATTGACCGGCCACGGAAACAGATGTGTGTCCTACTTCGTCATACCATTTTTGCTCCTTATAACTTTCAACGATGATCTTTGTCCTCGTTGGTGACGACAATCCAGCTTTCGAGGGCGTGTTCGAGTTCTGTTCTATCTCCGCTGGGGGTTCAATATGTGCGTAGCGCCCCGGTTCTGTCGTAATATTGTGCTCACATGACGTGACTCTAGGTGCTGCCGAGCGGATCGCCTCTGGAGCGGCAGATATTGCGATCAACTGGGCTGGAGGACTCCACCACGCCAAGAAACGAGAGGCTTCTGGCTTTTGTTATATCAATGACATTGTCCTCGGAATCCTAGAGCTCCTGCGGACACACCCACGTGTTCTGTACATTGATATAGATTGTCATCATGGCGATGGTGTCGAAGAGGCTTTTTATACAACAGATCGGGTGATGACGTGTAGTTTTCATAAATTTGGCGAGTACTTTCCCGGAACAGGAACACAAGAAGACAAAGGGAGAGGCAAGGGAAAGGGTTATGCCGTGAACATACCCTTGAAGGATGGCATAACGGACGAGGCTTTCATCAGTGTTTTTGACCCAGTATGTTCTAACCTCTCTCTATTTCTGACTTTGCCTATCACTGACTGGTCCGGACAAGATTGTCGCCAAAATTCTAGAGGTCTATCGTCCGACCGCCGTCGTGCTGCAATGCGGTGCTGACTCTTTGGCGGGAGACAGACTCGGATGTTTCAATATTACCATGGAAGGACATGCACATTGTGTGCAATTCTTGCGCAAATATGATATACCCTTGATACTACTGGGCGGAGGTGGATATACCGTTAAGAATGTCGTACGCGCTTGGGCATATGAAACGGCTTGTGCGCTGGGTATTGAAAATGACATCGACCCAAATCTCCCGTGGAATCAATATTTCGAGTGGTTCGGCCCACGTTATCGACTCGAAGTCGTCAGCAACAATATGGAAGACCTTAATGTGGTAAATGGATTACTCGATAAAGTCAGGTATGTATTACATTGATCTTTGATGTGACTTGAACTCGATGATATTCCATTTCGAATTAGAACGACTGCCTTACAGCAACTACAAGAATTAACAGGAGCACCTTCGGTTGGCATGCACGATGTTCCTAGGCAGAGTATAGGTGAACACTTAAGCTTCCGTCACGATCAGATCGAGCGTCGAGACAAGTTAGATATCAAACTAGCTCGTAAGTGATCTGAATGCCGTCACTCTTACCTAACAACAAATGTAATAGAACATGCACGATACGTGTACGACCTGCAAGAATCAGATTCGGATACCTCTGATGATGATAAGTCATGGGACTCCGACTCCGACGAGTCGCGAGCACAGGGGTGTACCAGGAATTCTAAGAAACGCATGAGCATTCTGACGGGGCAATGCGTTGACCCAACGCCCGTGTACGACTCGGGACAGGCACCCGGCTATGAACAGCAGGCAACTGTATCTCATGTATACCCGTACGGATATAGTGGGTACAGCTACGGGTTTGCCGAGTTCGACATGCAAGGGGCTATGTATGCGCAGAATACGAAGCGGCGGTTCTTTCATAGCGGGGCGCGCTGGGACGAGACGTTCGAGCACAGCGTTGCCAAACGCTTTGGCGCCGGGCCATTACCGCGGCCTGTTGGCGTCGTTGGGCACATGACGGGAAGAGGGGGAAGAAAGGTCGACGATGATATGGAGGAGGACGAATGGTGACCTTAATCCCTTGATTTGTGTTAGTCCTGTTAGGGAGCTGGCTCATCGGACTCGAGGTGCTTGTATGTATGATTGTCGGACACATTGTTCACTAACTACAAAGGAAGTAATACTCTGTCTTTCGTCGACACCGAGAAGTTGTGAGAAAAAAAAGTCAAACTTTGCGTATGTATAAAATTATCATTACGGGAAGATGTCATGAGAATTCAGGAGGATGCATGTTCTTGCCGTCTGACCCGTCATCAGTTTGTGTTAGAACTGCTCCTGCCTGCTATGCACTCGTGACGCTTGTGTTTCGAAGAATGATCCGAGCAACTTGGCAAGTGACTTGTGAAGCTCACTTCAGGGTTCCTGCATTATTCGAATGCGAGCACACTTCAAGTGGGTGAATATGAAAAGGCAGAAGACCAGAGGACCCGTCGAGCCTCCGAGGCGGCAAATGCTCACCTAGGTTTGAGCATGATATCTGCTGCTCACCGGACACGGTCGCAGTTGAAAGATGTCGACCGAGCCCGCGACTTTGTAGCTGTTGCGCAATGACCAGAAGGGAATGAAGAGTGGTTTCCCTATCGATAGCAGTCGCGTCGAGGGGCGGCGGGGAATTGAAGTCAAGAAAAGCGGCTTTATCAAAGGTTGGAGGGAGGAGGTCATAAAGTGAAAGCAACGCCACCAGACGCAGTCGCAGAGACTTGGATTCAGTTGAGTCTGTGAAAGCCATGGTGGCCAAAGCAAAAAAGATTGAGAGTCGCCTGCTGGCTGGAAAGCGCAAGATATAGCTATTTGCTCGAGTGCGAGATCGAGATTTTACTAGTATGTGTCAAATTGAGTGGCGAAGAACAATTCGCCGACAACACTATATTTAGTTTGCCCAGTATAATTGAAACCCAAAATTGATCCATGGAGAATACATCCGTCATCTTCCCTGGATATTCACGAGACAGATTGGGTTATGACACCCGAATCTCTGGGATCTTGCAGGTTTTAGCACTTTCCACTCGGGGTTGCGATATCTGCGCGGCTACCTGCTGACCATTGGAGATATAGGAGCTTACCCCGCAAGAATGTAATCGGAGAGGCAAAAAACGCGATAGTCCTTCGATTCCGAGTGTCATGAGATCTCTTGACTTCGACCAAATGGAATCGGTAATCGACGATGTGCAGATAAAAGACATCTGCCAACAACCACGTGTAAACCGCTGAAAAGCAGCGGCCGAATACTTATGAGTCTGGCTTTTGCTGGGAGAAGTAAAGCAAACGACAGAGTCACCCTAGCATCACGCCAATGGATTACATCTCACCCGACCACCACCGCTATTATCTCAGAGTCCCAATACTTTGCATTGCGCAATCACCCATGTGACGATACATAGCAGAATCGGACTGCGTCTTCAGGCAGCCAAATCATTTACGCTCCTTTTCAATTGGATGCCATGGTGGCTTTCAGCTACTTACTCAATGCCATCGGTGGATCCGTACTCCGCCTGCAGCTGCACATTCCTTTGTGTCATCTTCGTCGAGTCCCAGGACGGGTTCGTCGCCCGTCGCAACCGGTTGCTCAGGTATTTCGCCTGGTCTACATATCTCACCATCGTCTGGAGAGCGATTCTCCTGTGAGAAGTACGGAAAAACCTTTTCTAGGTCCAATGGCCACGAGCGCCACCATGAGACACAACCTCCTTTATCGCCCGAAATCCATCGTGATTTTTATTGCTCGAACAGGCAGGTCAAAACTTTTCTGCTATCATCTTTCTTACATCTAACTGAGTCTCTTCCTCTTCTTCTATTGGTATCTGCAGGGCTGACTCCCTTAAACGGCACTTGAACAACGGCTGTGATAAGATGCCTTCTTAGAGAAGATCGAGTTGTACTTCGTTGCCTTTCCTGCATTCAATGGTATCAATAACCTGTTCATTCCACTTGGTCACGGTGTCGACACCATCCATGACTTGGGATCAAGAGTTCTACATATATCTACTGTATACCATATACTCTCCAAGTACTAAATAGAGGTTAGCTCTGGTTAAATCATCATCTCATCTCTGATCCAATTCGATACACTCGCTTATTTATCTATAGGGTTCCTGGCACAAGTATAGCCATGCCGACAGCCACAAATGCCAGCATCATTCAAAGTCCTGGTGAATATGTACCCCTCGCGAGCTGCTCAATTCTGGTGGAACAGAGTTTGAGTGTACTTTCGAGTCCCCTGTTGGCCGAGTATGCGGTCAGGAACCGTCCTCAGGGATCATGAAGCCTGTCTAGAGATCGCTCCATTAGTACATATTCTCCCCATGGGCATGCTCATATCTCTCACTTCCTCTACAGTTCTAAGTCCGATATATATCATTAGACATACACGATGTTAGGAGTATAGCTAGGCACTTTGTTCAGCCTACACATCCCAAATCTTGTTAATCTCTGGGTTTATCTCTGGCATGACTGTCTATTAGAGACGACACTGCCTTATATATATAGATCACAGATCACAGAGCTCAGATATTACTGAGCCTTGTCTTCACATTTCTAGGATTCATCGTACTTATATGATCTGTCTTGGTGTTTATCACACCTCAAAGTCTCATGCTTCAGTTAGACATGTTTCATATGATACATAGACAATAACTGGATGTAAGAAGCTTCAGACCTGGTGCTTAGAAGAAAGGAGGAGGATATCAGTGTAGATGACATCCCTGTCCCACAACTGATCTGAGCAAAAGGGGTAAGCCTACTCTCCTTCAAATGACCTATAAATCTTGGCTCCAGGAAAAAGGTAGGTATTACAAGGTTTATTAAGCTGCAGTTATGATGGATATGATTATGCTCGTATAAACAAGCAGAAGCCTCCAAAACATAGGCATGTAAACCAATATAGATTTGAGATTTTGTATTATTGCCCCAACTAAAAAGATAGAATCCTCAAAGAGGGGTTACAGGACACTCGGAAACTCTAAGTAACGACTTAATTTGGATAAAAAGTGAATAGTAGTTTGAGCTATCTAAGATGTAAAATGTGGGCTTATGGCCGTAGGTCCAGCTAATTTTTTTATGTTTTTTTTTTTTTTTTTCTCCAAAATTTAAGGACTGTCCCAGACACTGCACCGGAGTCCTTTGTAGACATGCTGAACCACTCAAGAGTCCAAATAACATGTTTGAGAAGAGGATGCTCAGAATTCATCAAGTATTGAAGAAACAAGTTATCTGTTTTCTCATTGTCCCAATTGGGAAAAGGCTCCGCTAACTGACACAGAGTTTGCCCAGAGCTGTTCCTGGCGGCATTACTCGGCTAACAGCGTACTCTGGACTCAAAAGTATTCAAACTCAGGGACGACTTTTCAAAAACTGTAACCAACAGAACTGGGTAGCCCTTTTTTTTCTGATTTACGCAAGCCATCAATATCATTGGGGGGGGGTCCTTCAAGCCACACGTCGTGCTTGGATGCCAAAATACAGACACTCGGTTTCATCTGGTCAATGTTAAGATAAAGGAACTTGAATCGGTCATTGTACTCTTCTACTGCGTGCCACTGAGGACCTCGCCGCTCGTTCTGAAATCGCGAATGAACAGACGACTTATCCTCAGAAGAGTCTGATCCGCATCGTCCTAAATGTGTATAAAAATACCTTATATCCGAGGTCTCCAGCTCTGGAAAACCTGAAGTACAGACAGAGCCCGGATCATGTATGCTTGTATGCTTGGGTACGACGTCTTCCGTAACCCTGGTAACTATCCTCAGGGAGTCTCATCCGCGTCGGACCAACAATCTATGCTTCTATACTGCAGTTATTCCCATTAAACCAGTCAACATCATATCCTTGTGGATTTCTATCCAGACGTGCTTCGTGAGCAGGTGTGACCCGGCATATCCTAATCTTGTGCATCTCCAGATCCGTACAGCCAATCCAACTGCACTCAACAGTGGAGGGAAAGGGCCATATAATGAAACAGGCTAAATGGATTAGCACCGAGCCCTAGACGTCCGACCATACATTACAATTTGATATTGTCGCGTTTGCGATTCAAAGTAGCTCAAGTAAGGACTTCTGCGCCACTTTCTGTGATCAATACCATGTGTTCTGCTTGTGCACTACGTGCGCAGTTCTGTCGACCAGTGATGAGTTTTCCGAAGTGATATGAGAAATCGAGCATTTACTTCTGTTGAAGCAGTCCATCCATCAGGGAAGATCCAACCACCGGGATTTGAGCCTTGAATGAGAGAAGGCTATCAATCACGAATAGTATCAGACATGAATAGAATACATGAGAAACCTTCTACTTACTTCTATAGTAAAACAATCTCCGGGCATCATGACCCCCGGCTCGTCGTTTACTGCAACGGTCTCAGTACGGAGTCTTCAATGCTCTGAACAAGGTGCCTACAATGGTGTAATATCCATGGAGGTCGGTGGAAAACAGTACCAATACCATGGCCGGTAAATTGAGTAGATATGCAATAATTAGTATTGCGTGTTAGTTCATGAATGGCCTTTCCAATGTCTCGAAACGGCCGTCCAGGACCACAGGCGTCGATTCCTGCTCGCAATGCGTTGCTGGTCAAGCTTACAAGCTCCCGACCTTGTTCATCCTGCAAAGGTATTATGGAGGGACCATTGCCAAAGGTGAGATGCGTACCACATTGCCGACCAAAAATGTTTGAGACGTGTCACCGTGGTAGCCATTGAGATAAACAGTTACGTCGATGTTGATGATGTCGCCGTCGTGTAGTGGTCGACTGGCAAGGAAATTTTCAGTGAGTGACAGGTATTGAAAGGTGTTTACCTACTCGTCAGGTATTCCATGAGCTATGACGTTGTTGACACTATCAAGGAATTATAATTGATAAAGTCTCGGTAATAAAGCATACCTGGTACATATTGACCGAGGAAAGTTTTGATATAGGAGGGGAGAAGGATATGCAGCATGTTCAACGATAAATTCGTGAACAGACGCGTCAATGCTATTCGTAGTAATACCAGGCTCGAACAAGGATAAATTTCGAGAAAATTTGTTTATGGACACCGTATGGACATACCTTAACAAGCGTTTGAGCATACTCCCTCACTTTTCTCGCGAGGTTTGCGGCATCTCGTAGCCGTGCATCCGCCTCTCCTCCTAGCGCGATCCTCTCGGTAATCGTACGGCCTGAGAAGCTATAGTGTCCTGTCTCTGTATAACCTGGCTGGGCATAGGGAGGTCGTTCTATGTGATCCGGTACGTTTCGAGGTGTGATATGAGATACACCCCAGACGAACGGTTCCTCGGGAAGGATGATGCTGTAGTCGCCGAAATCAACGTCAGGCCCAGAGTCCTCGGAAGAGGTAGATTTCAGTCTAAAGGGAGTAGGATGGCGAGTGAAGGAAAACAGAGCAGGAAATAACCTGCGTGGAGATGATAGACGTAGTCGACTCAACATAAGAAATTAAAGTGCTACGGGCCGATCAAAGCCGGGGAAAGAGAATGAACCCTAAGCAGAGAATCTTCTACTAACTGCTGACAAGAGGCGTGGATTTGATTCTATTGTTTCCCATGAGTGGATATAACATTGCACCCAGAAAATTAAGTACTTGTGCGAATATTGTGGTACATACAGTCCAAGTTTCGGTTGACAAGAAATGAAATAAGTACAACCTCTAATGTGGTGCGCCAACCCTCTCATACAAGAAATTGGACAGGATCTGCGTCAAATCTACACTTCCCTTCGCCATCACATCATTACTCTTCGCAATAATCGGTTTCGCCTTGTTCAGCAGCGATTGCAAATCAGATGCCATCTCTCCCGTCATTCCCCGCCTCAACCGCTCGCCCAGCGTCATTGACGACCTCGAAGCTCTCCGTTCAGCTTTCGAAGCGTCCAGACGTTGGGTCTCAACCGACATGCTCTCCTCCTCTTCTGCAGCTGGTGGCGGTGCATTGTCTGGTTGTTGAGATAGTATAACGACCAGCTGTGTGACAGCGTACATCAGAACTCCTTCGAGGTTCTTACGTGCTGTCAAGACAGCTTCGCGAACGTCTAAGGGCTCATGTATCGATGTACTTGTTGTCAGACTTTGGCCGCCTGGCCGATTGACAAGTTCGCGCAGAAGATCTAGGGTCGACATTCCCAACTCCTGCAAAGTTCCGATAGATGCAGGCTCGCTAAGGATTACTTTGGAATGCTAAGAAACAAATACAATTAAGTCAAGGTGGATGGGGAAGACATGAGAAAAAACTGACCGGCTGGACCGTCACATCTCTGTTGTGCCACAAATCCTCATGCCCCAACAGGATAGCCTCGGCATGACTGGTAGCGATAAGAGTCGTGATGATGTTCCCAGAAAGCCGATACAGCCGGTGAATAAGATGAACAATCACAGGGCGTTTCAAGGGCTCCGTCGTTGGCGGTTCCTTCTCAAATTGTGTGCGTTCTTCAGCTGTCAGAGGCTCAAAGAGGCTAGTGAGATGGTTCGGGTGTGTTGTCGCATAATTGAGCTGCTGGAGAAGCTGCAGAGCATGTATAGAGAACGTCTTGAGAACCTTGTCGACGACGGAGTTGGAACTTGCTGATACAGGAGCACTGAAAGCGATAGATTGGAACAGGTTGACCACAAGCTCGATCTCTTCAAGAAGGGCAAAAGTTATTGGATCCCCAATGGTCCATTTCAACGCCCGAAGGATCTGCTCTCCATACAGCTGTACGAATCCACTAGCCTCCACATCAAAATAATGGTTGTACCTGCCTAAAGCTGAGATGATGCCAGTAACGATAGCTAACATCGAGCAATAGGAATTGTGTGCCGGACTGCGCTCGTTGGGTAACTCAGGAAGCACGACATCAATCATCCCGGCACTGATGGCGGCACTGATGAAATTGTTGCTATATGCAGTCAGTACCCCATCACTAGCGAGACGTTCAGCTGCAGTAGGGATGTTGGCAAGGGCCATGTGGAACAATAACAAGTGCGGAGCATAAAGAGGTCGTTTCTTCGCCAGCAGTAGAGGAAGGTTAGAAAGGCCAACTAGATCAGAATGAACGAAGAGATCAAGACTTTTCCTGATAATATCCGTTTCCTGGCATCGTGCCAACCACAGGGCCGATGACGGGTTAACCTCAAGGTGGGTACATTGCTCGAACACAGCGACTAGTAGCTCCATATCCTTATCGAGCTCTGGATCTGTCCTAGTGCTGGCAGATTCGAAAACGAGTTTGAGAGCATCAATAACGAGGAAGAGGGAGGTTTCCACTAATGAGGTGATCGCCAAGCGTTGTTCCGCATTTACAGCTTTCGGTCGTCGTACAAGACTGCGACAATGCCGTGCGCAGAAGTACATTATCTGGAGCAATGTACGATGGAAGGGTACTGATACTGACCCAAGGAAGGATTTTGCGGGGGACTGCGCGTCGTTCGTAATGATGTTGTGAACATTACGCACCAGATCAATAAACGATGCTACTTCAGGAGGTTTGTCTGAAGATGAGAACCATGCTAATTCGATCATGGAGAGGAGCAGCGAAAGTCTTCGCCCATGAATAGTAGTCATCATATCTCCCTGTCGGTCCTCCTTTGCAATATCGTACGAAATAGTCGCACAAATAGCCAGAACGATAGGCCGGACGAGGGTATCGGTCCGGAGGTAAGGAACAACCTTCTGGAACAAGAGTTGCCAAGATTCCGCAAGAGCTGCCTGCGAATGTGCCAACGAGAGATTGAGGTTAATCGACAGCAACTGTTTCTCAACGATAGTGTCAGAATTATCATCCATCGAGTCTGCACTCTTCGCATATGCAACCAGACGCCTCCGTAGCAGTGGCACTGAGAACGCAAAGTTATCGCCCAATTCCCGCTGCTCCAACGGCTCCTGACATGCCAACTGCTCCAGCGTCAGACCACGATAGTTCGTCTTGAGCTGTTTCGAGAGCACGTCGTAAATCCTGGGGTCGTACGAGCTTGGCGCTGCCTCGCAAACAAGATCGTTAAGCTCTTCCTCCGACTTGAAACGGGGCGTAATCTGTAGGAAACTGGCCGGTTTCGCCTTTGATGGGGCATTCCCATGCAGCCTGAGGTGCATGTCGATATCTCGGGCCAAGACATTCACCGCATGCGACTTGGCTGCTATTTTGTACGCAGTGGAAGACACGGCACCGTCCAGGTTTGAATGCTTTACCCCATCAACGACCTCGAAATCTGACACCTCGTACTCCGGCATAGGACCCACTTCCTCACACGCGATCGACGAGATCTGCTCCCAGAACTCTTTATCCTCTCGAATCGCCTGCAACGCCACCTTGTGCTCCAAGCCGTGCTGCCACACCACGTCGAGGAAGTTCAAAATCGAACACAGAAGTTGTGGATTAATCTCCCATATATTCTTCCAGCTCGAGAGAACCTCGCGCGCGACATCAATCGCACTGATCATCTTCGTTTTCTCCGCTTCCTTCTTCTTCTCTACGTCTTTGCCTCCCTTGCCCTGCTCCGCTCCCTTCCCCTTATTCTTTACCACAATTTCCCCTGGTGTCCTGAACTTGCCCGTGACAAACAACCCCGCCAACGCCGGCTCCTTATCCATCCCAAGTGATATAAAAGTCCACACCGCATTCCGCAATACCATATCCTCGTAAGGATGCTGCACGATCCTCACGAATGCCGCCACCGTTGCTTCTGGATTAGATAAATGTGCGATGATTGTTGGTGATGAGGACTGCAGGGCAGATAGTGATTTGCAAAGGGCATAGAGAACGCGGACAGCCTCGACGGGTACTGTCGTTCCCCCATCACGCTCTTTGACGTACAGCGCGAGAACATCGATAGGGTCGACTTTAGTCCGGCTCGAGGTATGCACTGACATCCCGCCCGTGATGCGTGCACACAAAGCCTGCTCGAGAAGACACGGTTTCGAAGCCGCTGGTGACACCTGTTTATACGTCAAGAGGAGCCATGTGAGACGCAGGTGCGACTCAAGAAGCGAAATCAGGCGCTGAGCGTCGCCGTACCGCCGAGCCGCGTACAAGTTCTTCAGACTCTGGTTACCGGACGTGATAGATGAGACGAGAGGGTTGATAGTCGAACTAGTTGCCTTGTAAAGAAGCGCATCGATGATAGCCTGGCTGAGCGCCGCAAACGGTCGCCCCTCCAGCGCCGGAGGCGCATGTTGCAACACCTTGACATACAACGACGTCACCCGTTTCCCAATCTCGAACCTGTCCCCGAGCTGCGTGTACTTCCACCCTAAATGCTCGATCCAAATCTCTGTATGAACGAACCGAGCCGCGCGGAGGAGGACCTCTTCTTTGATCTGCTGGAGTCGAGGGTTATCGGGGAGGACCGAAGACGCTGCTTCCTGGAAGAGCTGCTTAATGAGATGGAGCAGACCAAGTGTCATCGTGTACTGCCCCGTTGCGCGTTCCGCCGCCAGCGCACCCGACGCGAAGCCTGTTGAGCGCTCGTTGCCAAACAGAGCCGTGGTAGAGCGGATATACAGCCAGACACGGTTGGAGTAGTTTGGGAGGGCCAACAATGCCGATAGGACACTCATCGCAGAGGTAATGAGCTGAGGACGAAGTTGTGTTCTCGTACGCGGGTTAGTCTGTGAGAGGGCGTCTTCAAGAATCATCGTCGTAAGCTGCACAAGATCCGGCGGCTGCGCCTCTGTCATCGTATGAGCCACAACGGGAGCACCACTCTCCAGCGCCTGCATAAGCTGTTCCGCCTGCACCGCATTATCCTGGATAAGGCTCCGCACAAGGTCAAGACAATGCATAACGGTCTCTTCCTCGTCTCCTTCGTCCGTCTCCATGCCTACATCCTCTAGTCTAATCACCTTGGTCTGTGAACTCCCCCGTCGAGCGAACGACACGTCTTGGTACGCGCCCGATCTTGCACCTGAAGAGAGTAGACGCTGGCGATTAACGTAGTCCGTTAGGAGCTCAAGGATAACTTTCCATCCCGAATGCTCATGCTGCCACAGAATAACAGCATAGTCGCCACCATCGCTCAACGAACGCCCGACCGAATGTGCAGGGAGCGTGCTTCCTCCAGGCAGCGTCATCGGACGCGTATTGAAAAACGTGACACCCAAATTCGGTTTCTCCACCCTCTCGTACAGCGCATGAGCACCCGAACACGCGCTAAGCGGAACAACCTGCGTATACGTCTGGAGCGTCTCAAGGTAATAAAATACATGGCTCGCGCAAACTAGTCGTTCTTCCACAATGGGTTGTCCTTCATCTGAATGACCAGCGATAGAGAGTGTATCGTAGTCGAGGAATCCAGAGGCGGTCATGGCGCGAAGGAGACGGATGAGAGGCTTGAAGTGGATGGGGAAGCGGGATCGGGCGACGTCGAAGATGGAACGGCGGGTGGTGCCGTGGTGCCAGTCTGCTTGCCAGAATTGGGCGCATATACCGGCGATGGAGCGGCTTTCGCTGCGCCCGAAGAGTGATATCCAGACGTCAACAAGGGAAGTGAAGTCGCTTATTTCTTCAACAACTACGAGCTCGAGGAGGGCAATGAGGAGACCTTGAAAAATAATGTCAGGAAATCAATGGTCGGAAGAAATATGTAGCTATTCGGACCTTTTAGGACGGAACGGTATGCGATGGCGTTGGGATCTGTTACGGTGGATCCCCTCTTCCAGGCGACAGCGGTAACGAAGAGTGGAGAGTTGGTCAGCATGCCGGATAATATATGGAATAACGGGGACTCTGGGAGAATACATCCTGCAGCCAACTCTTGGTGTTTTGGAAGATGATGTGACCGGCTCAATGGCCCGGGCCTGATAGAATCGAAGAACGTTTTGTAGGACTCTGGTACTTCCTGGGCCTTGTCCACCAAACGGGAGAGAACGTAGGCCCAAGATAGTGTAGTACAGACATTCAAGGGATCTTCTTGGTACTTGATAACCATATCATGTATTTTTTGGACGGATTGGGGAGACGAGACATAGAAGTTTTTGTCCGCAGGGTTGTTAGATATCTCAAATTGTTGTGGGTCGGACATTCTCTCGAGTTCGAGCACTTCAATCATGAGAAGCTGCCAGAGTACAAGGCAGTCTGCGAGACTTGACTGCCCTTCATCGTCAAGAAGCAGCCGCTTGTTCTCCTGCCGCTGACCGAGCTGACCCGTGAAACCCGTCTCGAGAATCTTTTCCACCAGCGATCCACTACACGGAACAAATCCCCACATTGACCAGAAAACAACCTCAAGGACGACTAGTTGTTCCTTGACATTTTGTTTCGCCCACCGGGACGCGATTTTGGGGTGTACGCTCATGGATGTTGGTAGAGCTTCTTTCGTTTTTCGTACATATTCGTCGATGAGAGATTTGACAAATGCAGGTCGGTCAGGTATGAGGTCGTTCATGAACTTCGTAGCGATGGTATGTATGGGGTCGTCTGAATCTTCAAGGGCGCGTAGGAGAGGTATGAATGACCGAAGGACGAACAATCGTTCGGAGTAGTAGAATGGGGTGATGGCTTCAACAAGTTCTTCAACCATGGAAGAAGACGCATCCTCTGCCTTGGAAGGCAGACCCTCGTTGTAGAGGAAAGACCGGAGAAGTACAAGAGCCTGGACCTCGTCAATGTCTAGATTTTTGCTGACAGCAAAGATGAACTCCTTGTCGGGCTCCTCGATCTTCACAACGACACCATCTGCAAGGGTAGCAGAGCCCTTGTTGATCACGGTGCGCGACGCGTCAGAAGGCTTTCCAAATGGTCGTGCAAACTCTTTGAAATGGCGTTTGCGGGGCTCAAGGTACTGCGCAACCTGTTCCAAGTGTACACCCTCATGGTGCCCTGACAAGATTGAGTGCAATTGCTGGTATGTTCTATGGAAAAGTCTACGGTTCAATTGTCATGTAACCCAAGGTAAAATTGGAAACACGTACACATCAATCAAGTCAGACCTTTTGGAATCGTCCGACATAACCTTTGGCAGGGAAGAGATTTGCCCAAGGTGATTGATGGCGCACTAGTAGACCTAGCAGAATTGGTGAAACTGTTGTTTGGTTTTGATGGCACTGTACAACACAGGTATGTGAACTATTACTACATATTAGACTTGTAAAGTGAGGAATTCAAATTAAGATGAAGAGCTATGTTTTTTAAATTTCAGGTATAGTGCCATATGCAAATGCTGCCTTTGAATTCACGATGGGACCCATGCTGATCCATGATCTGGCCGAGCTGCTACGTAATTCTCGGCAAAAACAACGCGTTTGTATATATGCAACTCATAAGTCTACCAACATTTTTCATCTCACTCCTCATCGTCCTCTTATCCTATATTAAAATCTCAGCCTTTAACATGCCCACACTCAACGCGGTGCGAACCGCAAACGCTGCATTCAAGCCCTCCTACACACCCGTCGCAATATTCGTCGGCGGAACATCTGGCATTGGCCAAGGCCTTGCAGAGGCATTTGCCCGACACACGAGTGGGAATGCCCATATCATCCTCATTGGCCGCAATCGCGCCGCTGCGGAGGCGATCATCGCTCAATTCCCCAAGTCGACGGGCTCAACAAAGTATACGCATGAGTTCGTGCAATGTGACGTGTCGCACATGAAGAATATCGAGTCTGTGACCAAGGAGCTCCGTGCGCGTATTCCAAAGATCAACTTTCTGTTTATGAGTCAGGGTATTATGACGATGAAAGGGAGAGACGAGACTGAGGAAGGGATCGACACCAAGCTTGCCGTTCACTACTACTCACGATGGAAGTTCATAAATGACCTTGCTCCAGCGCTGGTGAAAGCTCAAGAGGCCGGAGAAGACGCTAAAGTCCTCTCTGTCCTTGCTGCCGGAAAGGGTGGCGAAATTGACCTTAATGATTTGGGTCTCAAAAAGACATTCTCCCTCACCAATGCTGCACTGTCAGCGCCTACTTACAACGATCTCATGCTGCAGGTAAGCAGTTTGTCTCGCATTAATCACACTTCCACGCTCAACTCCAGGATAGGATTATTCCAAGAAATATCCAGGAATGACCTTCGTTCATTCGTACCCGGGAATCGTCAGGTCATCTCTCTTGTCATCTTCCGATTCGACAATCATCAAAGCAACCTCCCCTGTCCTCATGGGCCTCTTCCGGCCCTTCTCCACGAGTATTCAAGATTGCGGCGAATTCATGTTGCACGGTCTTTTGAGCAACAAGGCGGGCTTCTATCGTATAGGCTCGCAGGGAGAGGACTTGGGTATGAAGAGGTACTTTGGTTCTGAGGAGGCGCGAATAAAGTTGTGGGAACATACTATTAACGCGACCCAAGTCCCATCATAATATGTTTCTTCCAAGTCTTCCTTTCATTCTTTCGATACATCAACTTGAGCTCCGTAAAACGAGTGGAAGCATGTTTTGATTGATAGTCGCCAATATATGCATTGCAAAATCAGACAGAGGAAAAGTATCTAAGCCCTAAAGAGGCCTTCTATGCTTCTTATTCTTAGGCACACTCCGCGCTCCAACCACCACCAGCTCACTTAGTGATGAGATTTCCAAGTCTGAGTGTCGGATTCAACACTCAAGTGTAGAAATATCGAAAGTTGCGCAGGGCTAACTTTTTATTTTTATTTTTATTTTTTTGGAGGAACGTTACCCTATTACGAGTAGCTCTGTGACCCACGCCCATAGTCGTGTCTCCAGAGCCCGTTAGCGGGACGGTGGGAATTGAAACCCTCCTCATAGCTTATTTAAGCTAAGCCCATTGTGGTCCGGGAGGGAATGCATTTACGCACACTGTTTTTAACAGTAGTGTGGGACTCGATCACTTTTTGGACAATACCCACTAAAACCCCCCAGTGGCTGAACAGGGGCGGGGTTCGAACTCATGACTTCCTGCAATTTGTCAGGTGGTCATTCATCAC
>JAGDQM010042167.1:0-21943 GCA_017580835.1 Termitomyces bulborhizus | reverse complement strand
ATATATATATGCTACATACATGAAACGACACCCTCAGTCATTTGTACACGACTGAGGGTGAGTAACTTATCATAATCATACTTACATTATGCTTACATTGTACCACAGACTTACCACTCTGTATAGGTACGATGACGCAATACAGTCATTTGTACACGACTGAGGACTTACCACTCTGTATAGGTTTTAACAGGTTATGGGCCATTGCTGTCACACCCTTTGAGGAAAGCGGAATGGTTAAAAAAAAAACCCCCTATACATATCACTCATATCACATCCTTCGACCCTGAGTCCCGATCCATCGCGTACTATCAAACGTGCCCTTTGTCTTATTGCTACGCAAATTATATTGTACTCTTGTTCTCTGGCTAGGACCCTCGAACAAATATCTCTCGCACCATGGGATCTACCTCCCCAGCTATACCAATCATGTCCTCCACGGACGCCTCTTACCCTTGTATCTGTCCCACAAAACTCAATGCACACTGGCCAACTACAGTTTCCCCTTTTGATTGTACTACTGGAGAATTCACCAAGTGGTTGAATAAACTCGAGATATTCCTCCAACAGAGCAGACTTGACCGCTACATCTTCGCACCTGTGAACAAACCTGGACGCCTTATCACCGAGCCAGACCCCAACATGGAACCAATGGCACACGCCAACTGGCTCACCAACAACGACCTGATCATAGGTGTGATCTGCGCTGCTATCTCTGATGCAGAGCAAGAAGGACTCAATACCGACGGCACTGTCAAAGAATGCTACGACTCCTTGAGAGCCCGTGCACAGAGCGAGGGGCCTGTTAGGCAGGTTGCCCTCATCTGCGAGGCCCTACCACCTATGCACCCACAACTGAGCCACTGGAAACCACCACCAGAAAAATATCTGAATTGGTCAACAGAGCTTTTGCAATAGGAACAATTGACAAGGATCTCCTCAAGTGCATTGCCCTGCTCAACTCCATCAATGACAAGTCGTTTGAGTCTATTCAAGCTCAAGTCTCCCGGGGTCTTGCAGACTCGAGCAAAGAGAAACCATACACCTCTTCCAATATTTGAAAACTCTTCCAGACCATAGACAGCCTTGCCACTCTCTCCAAACCGGCCACCACAGACATAGCCCTTGCTGCCAAGGACGTTAGTATCAACCTCCCTGGAAATAACCATGGCCCAGGACAGTCCTGTTGCAAGGTTTGCATTGCTGCAAAAATGCTGTGCTGTGGACACACCAAGCAATGGTGTATATGACCAGGAGGCAGCATGGCAGGCAAGACAATTGAAGAGACTGCGCGCCAAGCTGCACAAGGAGGAGGAAAACAGAAGAAAGGAGGAGCTAGAAACTCAATTAAAAAATGGTATAGCAGTAAAGGGCCCTGACGGCCAAGCCTATATTGTCGACATGTTGAACCTTCAGAAGATCCAACTTGACAATGTCACTGCACCCAATCCAAGCGACTTTGCAGGCCTCACCGACTCCATGGAATGCTTTGAATATCAGGGGTTCCTGCCAGAAGATGAGTCCAACAACAAACTCAGGGCATCTGTCAACTGGAATGAATACACTGCTCCTCACCTCGAATCAATCCTCATGACAACAGTTATAGCACTGCTGAATCAAGCTAAAAAGACACCGCTGGTATCGCTCACTAATAAACTGTTCTATGTAGATTTGGGTGCCACAATACACATCTCTCCCTGCATGTCGGACTTCATTACTCTTCGAGCCATAGACCCCCGCCCCATTAAAGGAGTAGGTGGTATGTCCATTACTGCCATGGGAATAGGTGAGATCCGACTGCACGTGCAAGGCAAAGCTGAAATTACACTCAAAAATGCTCTGTACATCCCGAAGTCAGCGGTTTGCCTCATATCTGTAAGCGCCCTTGCAATCATTATGCACGCATCTATCACCTTTGACCTAAAAGGAGTCACTATTCTCAACTGAAACAGTGGTGTATTGCTAGCATCAGGACCATTGATACCTGGTAGACAATTGTACACTCTGGATCTCCAAAATGCACTTGCAGAACATGCTCTATCTGTGCAACACTCTGTTAAACTAGATACGTGGCACTGGCAACTTGGCCATGCCAACTATCAAGTCGTTGCCACCATGGCATGCACAGGCTTACTTCCAGGTATGCCCTCCACTCCCCTCCCTGCTCAACCAAAATGTGACCTCTGCATTATGGGAAAGCAGATGCAATCACCGGTACCCAGAATAAGGGAGGAAGGGCATAGGGCAACAGAGAAGCTGCAGATAGTATAGGTAGACCTAGCGGGACCCATGAGTGTACAATCACATACCGGAAACAACTATATCATGGATTTGGTTGATGATTCCACAAACATGGCATAGTCAGTTCCCCTTAAGTCAAAAAGTGATGCCTTTCCTGCTCTGCAAGCTTGGCAAAAGGAACAAGAAGTTGAGACGGGAAAAAGAGTATGCATGTACTGCACTGGACATGACAGCAAGCTTGACAGCACTAAGATGGAATCCTGGCTATCATCCATGAGCATGAAACACAAATACGGGGCACCTTACATGTTGCAGCACATGGGCCATGTCGAGAGAATGCACCAAATGCTCCAAGGCAAAGCAAGAACCATGAGATTGGCCACAAAATGTCCAAGCAATCTGTGGGATGAATTCTACAAGACAGCTGCTCACCTACATGCAAAAACTCCAACAAAGTCCCTGAGCAGCAAAACTCCATACAAACTCTGGTACAACCATCCCACATGCATGAAATAGGGTGCAGAGCATTTGTGCTCATCCTCAATCAGCATAACCCTAAACTGAATGGTCGAGCTATTGAGTGCATACTGATTGGTTACGGTCACAACTTGAGGACATACAAGTGTTTTGACCCAAAGACACAAAAGATCCACGAATCATACCACGTCAAGTTCCTCAAGAGACATGACAACTATCCCATGCCAACGCAGTTAGCAAATGTGGAAGTTGAACATTTGAAGGAACTCACCTCCATCAATCAAATCAGTCAATCAGCGGCAGACCTTCCTTTTACCATGGGCAACAATGATGATGATGCCAACGCTACACCATTTGCAGCCCTACCCATGCTGGTTGAACATGATCAACCGGTAGCTCAACCCAATGAACCTGTTCACCAAGAACCTCAGCAATCTGGTCGGATTCGGACTCCTACTGTCAAAGCCAGTCCAGACAACCCGCCAGTAAGATGCCTGGAAAGAGTAGTCCAGGGGTCATGTGAAGCTGGAGAGCAAGTTAAAGTGGTAAGGACAGAACGGCGTGCTCAACAAGATGTGGCACAGCTGCATATCCCTCCCAATAACCATGTCATGCAAGGTAATGCTGCTGATAACCCACCTGTGCCTGACCTAGCCAACCTGACATCACTGGAGGAGATTGAACATCTCCTACTCACCACCAAATCACTCAGCAACCCAACACATCTCGATCTAACTGATGAGCCACGCACCTGGAAAGAAGCCTAGCTATCTACTGACGCCAAACGCTGGAAGGATGCATACAAGGACAAGATAAAATCACTGAAAGATATGGGCATATGGGAACTGATTCCTAGAGAGGACATACCTGCCAGACAAAAAATCAAAAAGGGACGCCCAATCTTTAAGATCAAACGTAATGAGCTTGGACAGGCAGTCAGGTTCAAGGTACACCTTATATTCAAAGGGTACGAGCAGGTGTATGGTCAAGACTATACAAAGACTACTTCACCCACAGCATGCATGGAGTCATGGAGAATTCTCTTACACCTGGCAGCAGTGAACGGCTGGGACGCAACACAAATAGATGTCAAGACCGCGTTTCTTTATGGCCTATTGCCTAATGACAAAGTACAGTTCATGGAGCAACCTGAAGGCTTTGAAGAACCTGGGAAGGAAAACTGGGTCTGCTGCCTGGTGAGAGGATTATATGGCATGAAACAGGCAGGTCACATCTGGAATCACACACTTAACAGCAATATGGTGTCTTGGGGCTTCACACAATTACCCTGTGAATCATGCATTTACTATTGCAAGACTGACACAGGCACTGTTGTTGCAGCAGTACACATTGACAACTTCTTATCGATAGCAAGCAGCGCTGAAGAAAACGAGCAATTCAAAAATCAGATGCGTCAAGTATGGACTATCTCTGACCTTGGACTCCCGAAGTTTGTCATGGGAATTGCTGTCAAGTGGGACCATAAGGAGTCATCCGTACGCCTCTCCCAAACTGCCCTAATAGACAAAATTATCAAGTTCGGGCAGAAAGACGCCTCTCCATTATCACTCCCTATGGACCCAGGCCTCAAACTAAGAAAAATCAACCAAATCACATTGAGCAAAGACAAACAGTATGCACTGCAGCATACGCCATACCGTCAACTTGTCAGATGCCTCCTATACATAGCCATATCGACTAGGCCAGACATAGCATACGCTGTACAACAATTGACCCAATATGTTGACTCCTACACATATCTCCATTGGAATGTGATGATACGGCTCGTGAGGTATCTTAAGGGTACCCATGATCTCAAGCTAACCCTGGGTGGCAAAGAAAAATCTGTTAACCTAATTGGCTTCACCAACTCAGACTGGGCTAACTGCATCAACACACAACAGAGCATTGGAGGGTATGCCTGGAGCTTAGGCTCAGGAATTGTATCATGGACAGCACGTAAACAGAAAACAGTTGCTGTCTCATCATGTGAGGCCAAATATATGGCTGCATTTGAGAGCGCCCAAGAATGCATTTGGCTGTGCGCACTCCTCAAAGGCATAGGATATGACGTCACTTCCAAACCCACCCCCATCTTATGCTTATGTGACAACAACACAGCTATCAAGTTGTCTGAAGACCCAACCCTGCACTCCCATGTGAAGCACGTCAACATCAAGTACCACTTCCTTCGGGAACGCACTCAGTCAAATGAAATATCGATTCAATACATCAACACTAAGTATAACATAGCCGACTTGTTCACCAAAGCACTCCCTACACCTCGCTTCACCAAGCTACACGCTCTACTAGGCCTTGGCTAACACCCTGACTCCATGCGAGGAGGAGACACTGAGAGGTTTTTTCTGCTGAGGAGGAGTGTTGGAATCACCGACAAACCTCATGTGTCAGGGTGGCCAACGATGGCTGATGTACAATCCCTTTGTTCACTCTCCGCTTTGACACTTATATGTAACACATCACACCATTGTCTCATAAAAATATATATATGCTACATACATGAAACGACACCCTCAGTCATTTGTACATGACTGAGGGTGAGTAACTTATCATAATCATACTTACATTACACTTACATTGTACCACAGACTTACCACTCTGTATAGGTACAGTGACGCAATACAGTCATTTGTACATGACTGAGGACTTACCACTCTGTATAGGTTTTAACATTGCTTCCCCTATTTGACGATCAGACTAGTGGTCTCTGCGCCTGAGAATTGAACCCTGATGCAGCCAACAGCAAAGCACAGCGCAGAAGACACCCGCCCAGCCAAGGCTAACTATTGACAAATAATTGGTCTAAGCAATTCTACGTACATGGGAGCTCTAACTTCCAAGGACCTCCAATACCTCAAGAACAAATCTGAAGTCCAGCGCCCCATTAGTTTTACAATGTCTGGGGGAACACCCATCGGCAATAAATTCGTTGTGCCTCCTATGCAAAAGCAATGACCACTAACTCTAGGAAAAGACATTTCCCCCAATAAACCATTTATTCTCCTGAGAAACTTCATCAACATCAATCCAACATGCTGTCCATTCCTCAAAATATATGTTGCAATTGGGTTGATTGAACTTGCTTTGTTGACAAAGGCATGGTTATGTAAGGCAGTGATCAGGTCCAAATCGTCCTGTTGCCTTGTTACCACAACTAACTCTCCCTTTGTGCCACCTCTCTTTGTTCTGGGTAAATGTAATGTACAAGATCCCAAATTGTTTGGACGCCCAAATGATTTCCAACTAGGAATGTGTGTCTCATCAAACAGTCGTTCCTTCTTTGACAAAATCTCTCCCAGTCGAATCTGGCACCAAAATGAAGTTGAAGCTATTGCCCATATACAAACATTGAGTGGATCTAAATGATCTAATGTTCTGTGTAAGTGTCGAAGCATATCCTGCAAAACAGGTGGTCTGTCGGGCTTCATGGATGCCACAGGTCTAAGATTGTCGACACCCTTGATTGTGTAACTTGGTCGAAGCGAAGTAGGCCAAGGTAAATTGTTCTGGATGTGCCAACAACGCAAACCTGAAACCTTGTTTGCAGCTGTTCTTCCCACCAGTCTAGTTGCCATGGATGCTACACACAAACACAATATATCTGTGGATGCTAGCAACCGTGCGTCATGAGGAATGCGTTCAAAATCACAAAAAGCCAGATAATCCTTTAAATGGGACAAATATCTACTTGTGGTTGATTCTTCCCATGCATGGGCGACGACATTATTTATTCAACATTGGTGATTGGCAGACAACTTGAACGTATTTTGATGGTGAACATGAGCTATTGAATCGAATCTTCTTCTATCATTGACATAAGATTGATATCTGCCACAAGAACTGGAATTTGCAAAGGAGATGAATGTTGGAGGTCTCAACCCAGCTGCCACAATGCCAGACATGTCCAAATGGTGTAGAAATTTGATAAGGTAATCTCCATTCTGTCACCACTCTATCTCCCTAATTATATTCTTTCAGCCCTTTGGCGGCCGACTGTCAAGATCAAGGCCAACCAGCGGCTGACTTATGTTTGCAAGAATTCTGTTATGTAAACAATAACACCATTAATAAAGTGTTGTGTCTGTGAATCTGACTGATCTGTGAACAAAAGGAGACAAGTATGCTGGTATGGCAGGTGGGAACACAAACAACTGGTCCCAGGGGGGAAATATTCCGTGCAAAGGACCGTCTGCCAAATTGTGTGACGTAGGGACCTATTTGACAGTCAACCATATACCATAATTTTGGAAGGAGGTTACGATGTGACGTAAAATAAGATTTTGTTTGGAGCTTTGTGATCTGCCTGCAGCCAATGCTCCAACTACTCCAGCATTATCGGACTTCAAGACAACATGACAATTGGCCAGACCCACACACACCAGACATCGCACAGCCAAATCCAGCACCACCATTTCGGCCCATCCAATATTCCTGCCATTATCTTGCCATCCATCTTTCAATTGCTATGCTAACCATCGGCCATCCCATACCATTCCGATTCCCCACGAAGTCAATGCATCCACAAATAGCTGTAAAGGCAAAGGTCTAGGAGGCTTGACAATCTTCATTCCACACCAACTGCTCTTCAATGTAGTCTCCCACCACAATACATTGTTCTAGACTCTGGAACTGGGTTGGTGCAATAAAAATTGACTCGCGCCTGCTGGAAATCCTACACAAAATGTGTATAAGGAAGGCAAGTGACTCCAACCCAGTGGGACCACCAAACATATGTGGTTTAAGGTACCAATCAGTGATTCAGTCTCCTTCAAACTAAATCTGTCCTTCTCCAACTATGCCACTACCTTTGCCAAAGACTTCAATCTCTTTTTCTCTGGCAACAAAACTGTCCTATCCTGCAATGACCACCAAAACCCTATGTATGGAAATTCTGTCGCAAAAGGAAAATGTTTGTCCCTTGCCTATGGCCGACCCAAATAGTCCGCAACTGACCATATCAAGGATTTGTCATAATTATAGGCATATGGCGGAAAGGGTTGTCGTGGGTATTGGAAAAAAATGAAGTCATCCACCCACTTCAGCACTGCCTCAATCCCATGGTCCAAATATATCTTCACTATTGTGTCCACCACCTTCCCAAACACACCTGGAGTGGCTGACACACCAAAGTTCAACCGAAAATCAAAATGAACCAACCCATCTATCAGGACTGCAAGCAACTTCCAATCTTCTGGCCTAGTCAGAATAATGCAAAATGCTGATTCAACGTCAAACACAGCAACTTGCATGCCCGGCGGGGCGTCCGCAACCAACAACCAGCATGCAGAAAAGGTACCCCAATCACACTTGAATTGCGATACATCAATGTATGAATTAACCGAAGGCATGAGAGGGTCGTTCTGTGGAAATGAAAAGTTGACTGTGATGCGTTGTTTACCCCCTGCGCTCTCTATAACATTCAAAGGAGAAGTTCAAAAGTGTCCAAAAATTTCAATAGCCCTATGAGGCAAATACCCGGGTGAAACTCTCCCCAATTCTATCTCTTTATAATACTTAGCAACAATAAACTCATGGTCCATGATCAAACAATAATGATTATCTGGCAAAAAAGACTCTGTGAGCGTTCAATCACCTAAACCGATGTCGAAACCTTTGCAAAGGCCTATTGGTACCTCTGCAAACTTATCCATTGCCCCAGTCTTCACAAGTGCGGCCTCCCAATGATCAGCAATCAAGGGCGTGGATAAGGGGTAGACCTCCTCAAGCCACACACGCCTGCACCCCATGAGAGGCTGCTCCACACAATGAGCAGATATGGGCATGAGTGCATGAAGATCCCCTGCTACAGATGTTTGATCCATTAAATGCAAAACAGACTGATTGGCCAGAAGGGGTATACCACCCCCGACCTTCTTGTTCAAGGTACAACGGGGAGCGTTTGCATGAGGAAAGTCTGTGATCATTGGCTCCACAAGAAATGCACCAAAACCGCCGGCTATTCCCAGCTGAGTATACACATGTTGAGGTCAATTCTTTGCCCTTCAAAGCTGCTTCTACGCCATAAGGCTTGGATAACCCCCCTGCAATGCCAGTTTGAGGCATAAAGGATTCCACAGAAGCAAGTCTACTGTCCAGCTGAGCCACTTGCAAAACATGTTGATAATTCAGACATTCCTGCCACATATGAGAATGAAATTCATCCATCCTGAATTGATGCAAATCCATCATGAACAAGGCTTGCAGATGTCTATCATAATTGAAAATGACGTCAAACTGCATGTGTGCATTGGGTAAGTCTCTCAAATGCTTGAAATGACCCTGAAAGGAGTCTGCAATGGCCTGAGCAACCTGACCCCCCGACACTGGATTGTTGCCAGCCCAAAATGTTTCCGCATCACATCCACAATATTAGCGCCAGCCTCACACCATTCATCATATGACAACCTAATCTCCTTGGAAGTGTCAAAGGAAGCATTGGGCAACTGAAGCTTCACATTTGCAATGACAAAGGCACTTTCTGGGACAGGTGGCTCCCTAGCGGCTTTCCAACAAGCCTCGTCCGTCAATAAATCCAACGGAACATACTCTAACATTCCTCCCTCAAGGCAACAACGAACTTTTTGAGGAAAGACCTTGTCTGTGGCCAACAACTGGCATCCTCTCTGGGGGGGCAACCCATGAAGTGTGCAAAGTGCCCTAGCACTGTGCGGGGAAGACATCAAGTTCTGACCCCTCTGACGCTCATCACTATCTTCAAGAAAAATGCCAGGGCCCTGAGGGCTGCACAAATTTCTATAGTCACCTTGGGGAGGATGCACTCCATACCCACCAGAGGAGGTAACCATATCACATCCTCTCATGCAATTTCCCTCTCCCCCAGAATATGCATCCCATCCCCAACAAGGTGAGATACCATGTCCCCTGCTGCCATCAGCTCCACACAGAGGACGAAGAATAAAAGAGGCACCCAAGGGATGCTAACCCAACACACCAATTCCATTCAAAGCGGCAGGAACAACGTCAAAACCATGATTGTGTACAGCCAATAAATGTTTGCGTAAACCTGTTGAGGAGATCCAACAATCAGCAACTGCGTTGGAAGACAAGGAGTCCCAACAATCAACAATCTCAATTCCAATATGACGACAACAATCAGCCACGCCATGACACAAGAGCAATAACCATACGACAAACAAAAGCAAAATCACGCGATGACACAAAGGTCATCACAACATGACAAATGAAACTAATCACAGCACGACAACATCAGGTCAATACCACAAAATGTGCCAAGCAGGGTAAACCAATATCATGTTCACCAAATGCAATGATTGGCCGGCAATCCAATGCCAGGCCAGGGATATCAAACAGACACAATGATTGCCTGAGGGTCCCACACATTAGGACAACACTATCTGAACAGATGCAATGATTGTCTGAGGGTCCCACACAATAGGACAACACTATCCACCAACAAAATTGTCCAACAGACACAATCACTATTATCCTTGACAGATAGAGTAGGGATTCCCCCACTCCAGATGCAATAATTGTCCCAACAAGTTTCTATTATTGTCGGCAAATAGACCCAACTTCCCTGCATTGGACGCAATCCCAAACCAATTTGACAGCCAAAATGCAATTACAAACAGTGCCAGGAACGACACTAGAGAATCCATATGCAGAACATATAACGCAAACCAGGTTAACTCACCTTCATTATTGACCTCTGCACCATAAGCACCAATCAAGCGTCTCAACTGATCATTGGTCATGGTAATGACCTGCTCTGCAGTGTTCTGCCAATCCAGCAATCATAAATCCATAGGAGATCCCACGTCCTCACTGTCTCAGCTAACTCAAGAAGAAGGCTGTGCTGGAACTGACAACTGTCGAGCAGATCTCAGAGTATCCAAAGACAAAGAGCGCCCAGATACAATCTGCCTAGCCCTCTGAGGGGAGTTATCATCCACAGACATGACTGAATGGCAGCAAGTCTGCACAGGGGAAATCAGCGGATGCCCAGACTGATGGAGACCCTCACCCATAGGTTGGCCCCCTGGAACTGCCTCCACACGCAATGGGAACCTGGGAGAATACAACAAACTAGGATTGGGGGAGACACTGACACTCTCTTGTCTGTTCACAGCCTCCATGTTCTGCCCAGCGGCCGCCACAGATTCCCCACGATTCAAACCCTCCACATTCAAACCAGCCGCAACTTCAACTCTCTCACTGTGCAAAGCCCTCTCAGCTGGATTTGCAGATCCAACCGGTATCCCAGGGCCCCCCCCCCTTGCACGGAACCACAAGCTGGAATTGTTCCCTGCCAAGCCAAACTGCCCACTAGAATTGCCCCTCGCAATGCTATGTCTGCAGCATTTGGTGATATGGCCACTCTAGCCCCTTGGGTCCATTTACGAGGAGGAGCATCTTTAGGGGACATTACGGGTCTCACTGCCAGAACCACCAAAGGGGTGGGTGCCAGGTGCCTTGCCATAGCCGTCAGCGGGAAAACAGAACTACTTCCACTGCCACCTATTTCAGTCAATACATGCGCTCCTCTTCCCACCAATTGCACTGGGGTTGCACTAGTATTATCACCATCTGGATTCAACTCTCTGTTTCGAACCCCGCACTCGCTATCTTTGTTACCTTCCTCAATTCTGCCCAATGCACTAACCTCACATGCAGGAATATTGACCCCCATAGAAGACATGGCTTGCGTGATTCTTCCTTCCATACAAGCTCTCCCAAGATTGGCCATGAGCAACTATATCACCCAGGAATGGAACCACAAAGTGCAAAACTCAAAGATAAATGAGCATGTCTTTGACGCGTTTTGAGGAGGTGACAGTTCAAGACAACTGTTGTTACATCACACTCTGTCACGCGTCAAAATATGCCCTTCTTTCACTTGTGCCTCCCTCAATAAAGGCGCCAATTGTCAACCTTGACCATGTGCTCCTGTTAATTTGTGATGAGTTGTGACCACTGAGATGTACCTATGTTGTTGTTGTTGTTTGATCCTATTATTTTTCAAGAGCAACTACATGGGAATTGTATGTCCACTCCTACCATATGTATGAGGTAATTACTGCCAGACACTCATGATGGATATTCCAGCCAGACACCTTTTCAAGTGTGCCAGTTACACCTTGTAGCTACTTTACTACAATTTGATCCATTGGAGTTCGTGCTACCTCATTACTAAGATTACTGTCTGCCATTAATGTGCCGTCCCTGCTTATATCCATCTTTTTGATTTCAACACTACTTCCCTATCACTTAACCGTTGTTGGTACTGATCAAGCTTCTTCGGCTCAATCTATCCCTTGCTCAGATTCTTCCATTCCCATGGAGTCAAACATCACCTGATATACCCATGACTGTCTTCAACAATTCCAAATATTTTGAATGCTTCATTGTGGACCTATTTTGTGAGTCATCTTTGCATGACAGCTCATGCTAAGGCTTTGCATCTGGACATCTGTAGCATGATTTCATTGTTATCTGGCAATTAACCCCCATGGTTGTTGTCTTGTCCTCACCCCTGACAGATAGAGGTCTAATTAAGAGCATGTGTTTGTTGTTATCCAAGACTGTCATTTGATCTGTGGTCAATTTTCTGGGTCTTGTTGTGGTGGCCTGGCCATCAATGGTGCCCGGTCCTATAGGTGCATCTAGAAATTTTGGAACACAGGCATACTGATATCCTGGAGTCAGGGACAAGTTGTGTGATGTGACAGTGTAGATCATGAATGTGCATGCCCCTCACAAGGGTAAGTTGGCCACACATAGCTCCCATCTGACAGTTTGTCTACTAATTGGACCCATTTTGCTCATTTAATTGGATCCATTTTGAGTCATCTCTGCACAACAGCATACTCCCATGTTGTTTCTCAAATGTTTTTTTCTACCAAACTATATTGTCAACTCTTGTGTTTGGGAACTCTCTTTTCCCTGACTGCTTGTAAATTAGCGTCAAATATCTTGTTTCATGTGACATGGATACTTGTGGGTGGATATCCTTATATTGTCTCCATTTGAGCCATCTCTGCACAATAATGTGCTATCATGTTGTATCTCAAATGGTTTTCTATCAAACTGTATTGCCAGCCCTTCTGTCTGACAACTTCTGACAATTGTACCCCATTTTGTTGCCTTTGGATATGTAAAATGACATGCAAAAGACTTGTCATTCCTCACATGGATAACACCACTTTCCCTGTCTCCAATATACCTTTGTCAGCAAACAATGCACCATCTATGCAGAATCTCTTGCAATGTCATGCAAGTTGAACCAGTACAATGTTGAGTTGCCCTGGTATATCCCCTTGAGCTTCAGGCTCTATACAATCTCTGTTGGAGTGGCCAAATGTGATATTAGTGTGGCCAGACACAGCAACATGATGAGATGCCATGGCCACAATGTCAGAGTCAAGAGGGACACATATTTCTGTATATATATTAATGGACTCATGCATAGAGCACCCTCAGTTGTGTTTACATGTTACTGAGGGTGTGTCACCAGTTGCACATCTACCAATACTCAACACACTGACTATACTTACCTAGATTTGCACTTACACATGTAACTATCTAGGTACAGTCAATATAGAGTTGCATTTACACATTACTGAGGATTTGCACTTACGCATGTAACTATCTAGATGTCAATCACACCATCTACCATGCTGCCACCCTGTCTGGTTTCCAACAGGTTATGGGCTATTTCTGAGCAGGCTACTTGTATTAGTACCACTGCTTGTTGGAAAACCTTTTTTTCTATTTGCTGTGCTCTTTATTGCCACCACTAATTGTGCCAGACTGCCCTGTTTAGAGTTGCCCTCCAGAGATATCACTTCTGCCCTTCCTGATCTGAAAGTGACCCTGTTATTGTCCAGAACCCACTGCTTGCCCACCTACAACTTCTGAAACCAAAATGTCCACCGCAGAAACTGCCTTGTTGCTGATCTCTGCAATTTCCATCCACAGGGCCAACTAGAAGCATGAGAAGTTTGACAGGAACTGTAAGGGGGCGCTCCTGATGTGGGATACTCCCAACAAGGCAAGGTCAGCCCAAGAGAACAAGTGAGCAAGGGCAGTGACAAGCAAGCTATAAAGCAGCAAGCAGCAACAACAAGGCAGACGAGGACTTAAGGGAATTGCAAGCAAGGAGGGATGACACTATAAAGCTCACAGTTGGCTTACTGTGTAGACCAGGGAAGTGCTGTTATTGTTAGGTCAAAGAGTATTCTACTCTGTCAACCTGCTTATATACTACATAGGCATCTTACTAATGCTACTGACTAAGAGGCCCAGGTTACAAAGCAATGACATATCAACAATACATAATGGATGAGTAAAGGTCCAATTACTACAAGTGACAACTAATAGGCACAGGGGGTTGCCAGAGCTAGGGCAGCTGGTCAGTCCAGAGGCTAGAGATAATGCAATACGTACAACTAAGACCATATAATATTGACAATCCAATAAGATATTGGATGTCCCCTTACAGGAACTTGCCCACTGCAAACTTTATAAAATGGTCAAAGACACTTGAGATCCACTTGTCCCTCCTTAGCCTAAAGTTCTATGTTTTCAACCCCCTCATACCTGTCTGTACCCAATCCTGCCACTGAACCCACATTATACAGGAACTGGGTGGCAAACAATGATCTGGCACATGTGGTTGTCCTCACTGCACTCAATGACTCTGAGTATGAAGGGGTTGATGAGGCCCAGACTGCTGCAGGCCTCTACACTGCCCTGAAGGCCCACACAGAGGGAGAGGGCCCAGTATAAATGGTGGCCCTGATGCAGGAGATGCTGAAGATACAGTGTTCACCCAGTAAGCCTTTGCCTATGACTGCAGCAAGGATATACAACACTGTAAATTGAATCTTTGCTATACAAGTGCTGGATAAGGACCTCTTCAAATGTATCATACTCCTCAACAGCTTGAACAGCCCTCAATATAAACCTATTCAGGCACAGGTTTCAAGAGGACTTTCTGACACAACAAAAACAAGCCCATACACATCTGATAACATTTGGAAGCTCCTAGAGACCATCCAGAACCTTAGCACTTTGAAATCCACAAGCTCAACCCCAGCCACTGATTCTGCAATGGCTGCAATGATGCAAGGCTGTTGGAAGTCTGCCAAACCACATGTCCCTGGACACAACCACTCTGCAGATGTAAAATGCTGCACCATGTGCACTATACATGGGCAACCCTGTGCAGGGCACAAGTCCAAGTTCTGCACTGCACCCCCTGGCTTAATGCTGTGTGAGCAGCTGTGGATGCTCAAACAAGAAGGAAGCCAACAGTGAGAGCTGCAAAAGTCTACACACAACTCACCGGACCAAGAGGAAAAGCAACAATGAGTGGGAGGGATGGATAGTGGTCATCAAAGAGGAGGAGGAGCTAGAAGCTGTGGCATCAGTCAATTAGAGAGACCATGTAAGAGAAGTTGACCAACCAAACCCTTCAATGATCATGCCACAAGATCAAGACTCAGAAACAGTGCTGATTGCAACTGACAATAATCCATTCTTTGTGGACTCCAGGGCAACAATCCATATCTCCCCCTGTAAAACCAACTTCATGACTCTTTGACCCATCAAACCCAAGGCCATTAAAGGAGTTGGTGGATCTGCCATATCAGCATGCAGAATTGGCAATATCCAGCTATGTACTGCAGAAGGGAACACACTCACTCTCCAAAATGCACTGTACATGCCCAACTCTACCATATGACTCATCTCAGTTAGCTGCCTATCTATCAACAATGACACAAGATCTCATTTTGATAAAAATGGCATCAGAATTGCAAACGGCACCACAGACAGCACAATTGCAAAAGGCTCCCTGCTACCAAAACAAAAACTCTATGCAGTTTATTTGTCAAATGCTATGGCAGGACACGTGTTTGTAGCTTACCTGGGAGCTGACATAACAACCTGGCATAGATGCCTCGGCCACACAAACTATTAAGCAATCCTCCAACTAGCCTGCGACCACATGATCAAAGGTGTGTCTACCCCTGTCTCACACTTGCTGCCAAAATGTGACAGTTGCATCCTTGGAAAACAGACCAGGATGCCTGTTCCAAAAATGAGGCAGGAGGGGCATAGAGCAACATGGAAGCTGGAGATAGTTTGGGTGGACTTAATGGGGCCTGTGAACATATGCTTGAGATCAGGAAATCACTATGTATTAGATATAGTTGATGTAAGGGGGCGCTTGGGATGTGGGATACTCCTCGCAAGGCAAGGCCAAACCCAGGGGTCAGGGCAAGCGAGGGCGGTGGCAAGCAAGCGATGAGGCTAACAAGCAGCAGCAACAGAGCAAGCGGAACACACAAGGGATGGCACAAGCAATAGAAATGGATAGGCCTGTAGACACTGCTATTGATCGATCTGAGGATATGCTATCCTGCAGATTGGCTTAAATACTACATTGGTGGCTATGCTATGACTAATACTATGTGTAGTAAGCAGGCCCTGGTATGCCAAGCAATTGGTAATCAATACATCAAAAGGGGAATAGAAGTCTGATGACTCAACCAAGCCAACTAATGATGATGGGAGGGAGTAGGGGCCAGGCCTCGGCAGTTGGTCGGTAAACTAGAGAAATGTAATATGTACGACTAAGCTGGAACTAGAATTGGAGACTGCGAAATGCGATCGTCCCCTTACAGTTGACAACTATTCCAACATGCCTTGGTCTATCCTACTCAAAACCAAGGATGAGGCATTCCCAGCTCTCAAAGGCTGGAGAAAACAAAACAGGGCTGAAAGTTGGAAAACACTGGACCAGCTTTGATAGGGAGCTCAACAGCAACAAGATGAAAGCTTGGCTTGCATCAAGAGGGATTTCTACAGAACATGGTGCCCCATATACATCAGCCCACATAGGACAAGTAGAACAAATGTATAGGACATTGATGGGCAAAGCCAGGACTATGAGGATTGAATCATAGTGCCCAGAACATCTGTGAGACAAATTTTACCTCACTGTGACTCATCTACATGCCAAAATGCCAATGAGATTGCTTCATGGCAAGACCCTGCACCAAAGATGGTATGGCTGCAATCTGGACTACTCATACATGCGTGAGATAGGCTGCAAGGCATTTGTCCTCATCCCCACCCATAATCCAAAAATCAAGCCACAATCTATTGAGTGTGTTCTGATAGGCTATGGAGCAGGTTCCAAGACATGCAGATGTTGGGACAAGAAAAACAATAAAGTATATCAGTCTTACCATGTCAAGTTTATTGAGAGTCATGAGTTGACATCATTAAACCCAGCACAGCCACAACAAACAATCAGATGCCAATAAATGCCTTGCATCCCTACCCTCCAGGACCTTGATAACTCTGCACCTCTGGTCCCACACAGGACTGATGACAATTTCAGCAAATTTGAGATACAAGACACCATCCCAGTAGCCACTCCAAGCAACGTAACAGATCAACAATCAATGACACACAACAGGAAGACATTACAGACCAATGCCTACAACAATTGAACCAGACAAAATGACTGACAGAAAAGGCAGCAACAGAGGAAGGGAGGGCACCAATGAGGTTGGAAGAGATAGTAGAGGAAGTAAGGGAGAGCAAGAAAAGAGTTTAGGAGCAGAGGGAAGAGTGCCAAGCAGTGCAGTGGGAAACAGGAAACTAGCAAACAAGCACCAACACCCATTTAGGACACACTCCAGATTGATCACAATCAAGTGCTTGCTGCCATCACCCAATTCAGCAACATTGACCCACTGCCCATGACTGAAGGGGAGCCTAAGACATAGGAGGAAGCAAAGAGGGGGCCAGATGCAGCCAAGTGGGAGGAAGGATACATTTCTTGAGAGAATTTGTTGAAGGAAATGAGGGTTTATTGTCTTATACCATGCTCAGAAGTCCCTAGTGGCAAGAAAGTTAGGAAAGACCAACCCATATTCAAAATCAAGCATGACAAACATGGAAATGCAGTCAGATACAAAGTACAACTGGTATTCAAGGGATACAAATAAATTTACAGAAAGGACTGCAACAAAATCACATCCCTGACTGTGTGTATGTAGTTGTGGTGTATACTTCTACATGTCACAGCAACAGAGGGATGGGATGCCATCCAGATCAACATAAAGACTGCATTCCTCCACGGTGTGCTCCCAGAAAATGAAGTGCAGTATATGAAACAGCCAGAGAGCTTCAAAGAGTCAGAGAAGGAAGGATGGGTATGCAAACTGCTCAAGGGGCTGTATGGGATGAAGCAGGCAGGCAGGATCTGGAATCAGATGCTGAATGAGAGGATAGTGTTGTGAGTGTTTGAATGCTTGGCCTGCAAATTGTGTATTTACCACAGGAGGTGCTCAACCAGAACCATGATTGCTGCAGTCCATGTTGACAATTTTTTGGCTATAGCAAGCTCAAAAGATGAGAATGAACGTTTCAAAGATCAAATGCAGAAGGTCTGGACCATATCTGACCTTAGTACCCCAAAGCACATCATGGGCATTTCTGTGGAGTGGGATAATGGAAGCAAGGTGATGGCACTCTTGCAGACAGCATTCATTACATGCATTATACAGCAATTTGGACGGATAGAGGCATACCCATTGTCCCTACCAATGGAGCCCAGACTCAAACTGAGGCAACTAAATTGCAATACCCAGACACAGGAGGAGAAAGATGATATTGCAAAGCTACCATATCAATCACTAGTTGGGTGTCTTCTTTACATTGTTATAGCCACATGCCCCAACATTGCATTTGCTGTACAACGGTTATCTTTTACCTTGATAACTTTGACAGATCCCATTGGAACATAGGAATCCAATTAGTGAGGTACCTAAAGGGGACAAAGGATATGAAGTTACAACTGGGAGGGGCATCCATAGTACTGAAAGGGTTCACCAATGTGGACTAGGCAAGTTGCCTAGATACAAGGAGGAGTACAAGTGGATACACATGGTTGCTAGGATCAGGGGCAATATTGTGGTCAGTAAGGATGCAGAAGACAGTAGTGACATCATTGTGCAAAGCGGAATACATGTTGGCCTATGAATTGACACAAAAATGCATATAGCTCTGAATGCTCATGAAAGTAATATGCTAACTTCAACATATCCCACTTATTGGCATCCTCTGCATGAAGGTGGGACATTGTACATTAGTGTTCAGGTAACTTCTGTGTGATTTTGGAACTTCTGCATGGTGCTGCACCATTGTACTAAGGTGTCTGCTGATATTCCTTCTTTGGTTTGGCTGTGTGCATTTTGTCTGTATGGCTTTGGGTTGTCTATGTGATTCCTACCCTTGGTCATCCATGTGACTTCCACCAAGCAGCTGTATGTGCTCACTTATCCCTATCTCAGGAGCATACTTCCTACCCTCACTATCCTGTTATACATACTTGCAATTTTATGAATAAAGTTCTGTTTTTCAGCCCTCTGAATCAAACCAGAGCAGATATCTTTTCCCCAAACTCAAAACTAAGCATTGTCAAGAGTAAGGAGAGTGAAATTGACCGGAGTAAGCGATGCATTAGAGCTAGTACCAGCTCCAGAATACTAATATGAGCATTTCATCAGAACCTCCCATCAAGACATGCACAGTTTGTCAATGCCATGGATGGAAGTTGCGCAAACAGAAGGAGTGATAGAATCATTGCTCATGACAGTGATGATATAGGATAGACAGTAAAAAACAAAATTGGCACTTTCTTATCATGCAATAAGAACTTCCTCTTTGATCAGGATTTATGATAAGAGCAATCATCCAGATGGGGGTAACAGTTGGAAGGCATCCTCCAAATAAGGTAGACTAATGTGATTGTAACAGACAAAGATTCCAGTAGGGTTCCAGCTGAGTGTAAGCCAATAACCTATTGGAATTTCAACAGGCAGCAGCCATGTGTAAAGTGTGATGAACACCTAGGCATTTGGTGTAGGGATGAATATCCTCATAGACATGTAAACAAGACTATATTTATATACCTAGACAATCAGCATAAGCATGAATACCTAGGTACATATCATCAGTATGTGTTGTCCATGTAAGTATAACTATGTAACATACCTTCATTGAGGGTAGTGGTCATGATTAGTCCAAATATATACATGTGTGTGTTCTTTGGACAACGCAAATGTCCCTGGCCATAGTGCATACAGTACTGGTCATTTTTCACCCATCATCATATACCTGCCATTCTAACATATTGGTGCTTTTCACAAATGCCTCCTGTCTACAGTTTTTGACAATCTGATGAAGGTTTTTGAGTCTTGATAGTATATCTTCTGTGTCTTGGACTTCTGAGCTTTTGACTTCCCCTTAAGGCTTGAGAATCTGGTGATAATATTTGGTTATGGTAGGGGTAGTGAATGCACAGCTGAAGTACATGACACAACTAATGTACTTGTGGATGCAGGTTAGCACACATTTATCCACAACGTTGTATAGCATTGCAGAGAAGGTGGCTGATCTGATTAAGGCATCTCAGCAATGTGCCTGGTTACATTCTTGGTGCGGTGACAGAGAAAGTTTTCTCAGAAAGTGGTTCAGTGTAGGTGACAATGGCAGATGCATGGAATCAGTGTGTAGCAGTCGTTCTGGATGAAAGCTTATCAGTTTTACATAAATAAGAAACTTCAGGTGACCAAAAGGGCTGTGGTGGCTCAGCTGGCACCATCGCAGTCCTTAGGGGGGTCACATGATCTTCCTAGTGCAAGGTTGGGGGTTTGACTCCTGGCTAAGTGTGCCTGTGTGGCTAAAAACACTTTAGACACCATGTGGGTTATTCAACACCACCGGGAAGCCACTGCCTTCACATGCTTGCTAGGGAGGCTTTGTTGTGCAGGCCAAATGGGTTACCAACAAGCATGTGACTTGATGAAGCAATGTGACTATTATGCTTGTGTCCAATCAGAAAAAGAGAGGGTTCCCCGGTGCAGAGGATTGGGAGAGGAAAAACTGTACCTCACTGACCAAGCATGCCATGGCATGGGTAGGTGTGAAAATAGGGAAGTCAAATAAGCGCAGCAGGCATGGCACTGCCTGCACTGGTTGCTGAAGTACTGAGTGACCCATCAGTTGGATCCAGTTAGGTAGGCCTGGGCCTTTAAGCCTCATGCCATGGGGCCCTGCTGACAATGCTGATCCAATCCGTTGCCATCTGAAATGGGAGGTGTGAGGTGCTTCAACCAAAGATAACATCTGGGTATAGGGGGGGTAAGAGTTGTGGAGCCTTGGCCATCATGGCTAAGCATTGCCAAAAGTAGACAGGTCTAATCATTGGGACAGCATGTTAATGGCAGATGGGAAGGGACTTCTATGTGAAGTAGTATGAACTCTGACGAAGTGTTTGAGTAGGATCAAATTGTAGTAAAATGGCTATGAGGCATAACCGGCATGCCTGAAAAAGCATTGGGCCAGAGTACCTACCGGAGTGTCCATAATTAGCATACCCTTACATACTGCGGGAGTTAGGACACTATGCCCATGTGTAAAATAACTCTCGAACAAAATAAACTGACGAATCAATCAATCAATCAGGTGACCAAAGCTTGATCGAGAAGCCAAGGCTGGAAGTGGTGATCAACGGCGCGAGTCCATTGCATGGAAGCAAAGATCTATCAACGTATTCCCATCATAAGCCAACACTGTAGCAAGTAATGAAGAACGGTACAAGCAGAAAACAATGGAACGAACAGAGAAAACTCATTTGTTATAGGAAAGTCAGTATATAACCGATCTCAACGTGGCGCCTTGATAACTTTCTCAATTTAAAACGAAAAATCAGAATGCATTGCTTCAAATCACACATAACCATAACAGGCTTGGATACATAATCAATCTGCAATTTATGTACCAACACGAACAAAAACATAGGTGGGCGAGGACATCCCCAAAAAGTGAATGTTATGGATGAGAGGGAGATCTCAACTCCCGCCCCCGAAGAGACCAAATAACACCAGTCTGGCGCCTGAGACCGCTCGGACATATCACCGCGGTGGGCCTAATCACCTTCTTTGCACATTGTGTACCCAAATTCTCCCACCCAATGTCAATTAAGATAGATGCGACCACAGGATATCATGGGAAAATTTGAGAATGTGTATGTCATTCTTGTCAATACATATGAAGTACAAGAAAGGAATTACGCTGTGAGCTAAAACTTGTAGGGCCATGGTATAACTGCAGATTATCAGCGATCCCCCATCATTGCCCG
>JAGDQM010042166.1:0-22295 GCA_017580835.1 Termitomyces bulborhizus | reverse complement strand
CCGGAAAACTCCTTCAAGACACGCCAAACGAATTGGACATCCTTCCGTGATCCTTGCAAGTCGCACTAGGGTGCTGTAGGTTCCCCGAGAGCCTTTTGAGTTTAGGGAATGAAGAGCTTACTCCTCTCGACCATACCAGGGAGGGTGAACATTACTGACGGCATGCTCCACGGAAAATTGGTTGTTTATTGTGGGAGCATTGCACAAGAGCACAGCGTCTCTTCATAAATAATCCATCAGTATCATGATGATGAACGTATACATAACCCGTTCATATCGCTTGGCGAACGCGCGCTACAGTTTGATTGGAAGATTTCAGCTGCTGATTCACGTAGTTGAACAAAGAGGGTCGTCTATAACTAATCCTTCCAAAGAATGGGCTCCTAAATGAAGTCTGTTCCGATCGCGTAATCACGCGGTTCACCCCAGACTGATCGAGATCCGAGTACGCAAGAGTTATGTCTCACGGATACTATGTACTGCTCCCACAAAATAAATGGCAGAAAGGGGCGTCTGTGTCCTCTTCGGCGCCTCGATCTCTCTTCTCTTGTCTCAATTTTCCTTTCATCACTACTCACTTTAACCATCTTTCCTGCCAGCTGACCCTTCTCGCCTATTCTCTATCCCCTCAGCAGACTATCTCAAATCGGCGGCGCACCCTGGCACGTGTGTCTCGTTTAGCCTGTAAAGAATTCGAGCTCCCCATTCTAGTGTGACCCAAGGCGATGGCGGTTCTGGCAGAACGAAAGCGTGTTGATGAGACAGGAAGCCCCCAGTCCTTCAGCCAAGATGGCCTTACTTCTGCTCCACCATCCTCCCCCCGGATTGCCTCATTTAAATCAAAGAAGTTTTGTCTTCAAGCGTCAGCTCTGCACCGTGGGCCGTGGGCAGAATCTACCGATCTCAATTCCGGTGGAATCAAGAACAAGGATCGTAATACCACATCTTCCAATCTTTTACAACGACGCAAGCCGGAAGAGATGAGGTATTTCATCACTTCTCTTATTCTTTCTTACAATTATATTCAATCTTGCAGTCACACGAGAGTGTCATATGGAGGCACAGAGAATAATGCTCCAAGTCAGAGCAGGTCAGTCGTCGAAAACATCTCCTCACTAACATTGATCCATTTCTTAGGCCCCTAACATTTCAACGAAGTCTCACCAGGTCCAAAACAATCTTACGATTGTTCTTTCCGAAAGTTCTTGCTCGGTCGTCTTCCACCGCCCCAACTCCGTCTCAGCCATTACTTCGATCTCGTTCCCAAATCGTTTCCGCTTTTGGCTCAAAGGAAACTCGTGATGCAGCACTGCGGGAGCGAGGTTTATTGTCACCTTCAAAGCCTAATGTAGATCTCAGTCTGGCGGAACGTGAGCGTGATCGTCATCTTCCTGTCATGACGCCTCCACAAACTGGAGAAGTGTTTGACTGCAATATATCGGCGGCAGCAAAAGTCAAGCAAGAATGGGAAGCTAAGTATCAAGGCACCAGAGAACTTGAAGAGGTGAAGATTTCAACATTGGGAGGCCTGACGCCGTCCCCGAGAGTGAAAGAGGGCTCGTATTCTGGACGGACCTCAGTTCCTGTTGAACAGCCTCCTTCCTGTCCGGAAGCTTCCACTTCATCGCCACTTGCAATAGCCTCCGCGTCATCCATCAAGGGTACACAATCATTTACAGTCTGCGCCTTGTCGAATGATCCGGATGGCTCTGACTGCCCAATCCCACTAATACGTTCTCCATCCTCTGAACCTTATGTTATCCCTTTGCCGCCCTCTCCCTTGCCTTCTTTATCATTTCTATGCTCTCAAGACGATCTCCCCCTCGTGTCTTTGACAGCCTCTTCACCTCTGCCTCCATCTCCTGATCTCAGTGCTTCGCCTATTATCCCAACCATGACCGTGACACCGCCAACCTCCGCGCCTGCATTTGAAAGTCCTATAGAATCAAAGTCGTTGTATCCGACAGCTGTACATAACATCATTCCCCTTGTAACGGCGGCTCCTACCTACGTCACACCAGTCAATACGGCAGCTCCTATTCTACTCGACGGTAGCGATGTTGTCATAACTGAAAGTCCCGTTGAGACTCCTCCGACAGGCTTGACTCTAATCTCCGGTTGTCCTCGTAATTCCACCGACTCAAAAGTCGCCATCGCTTCAGACATATCCGCGACTGGATCCGCAGATCTGCCGAAATCTAGAGTACGGAATAATACTGACCCTACTCCCGGCGGCCTCAAGGCGCATCTGCGCAAGTCGTCGTTCAATCTTTTCAAGCCCTCTGCAGAGCCCCTGTCGAACACCGCTCTGCCACGTCGCCTGTCGATGGGGGCGTCATTGAGCAATATGCGACGCTCTCTTGTAGGTTCACTTTCGCGTTCTAAGGCGCCATGTCCTGCTGTCAAGATGGAGCAGGGGTTTTATGCGTCGCATTTACCTCCCACTGCAGCTGCATACGCCGATCAAACGGGCGCCGGTCCGGCTGCAAACCAACGACGGCAGTCCCCGACGTCACCTGAGTCAAAACTCAGGGTTTCAGTTTCTCCGACATTGTATTCGAGGGGAACTATAGTGGCGGAGATGAATAATATCAAGGATGAAGAGTCACGGCGTATGACCGAGCTCGCATTCTTGGGATGAGGATTGATTTGTCACTGTATCATAGAAGACTGCAGCCCGCGTCGTTTTTTATATATCTATATCGTTTTTTATATCGGAATTTGTCGTTCTGGTGTATTCATTACTTCGAGATTATCAGCCTCAGTGGCGCATCCGTACATGGTCAGCTGGTCATATTTAATATTTAATATATCGTATGGTTACCATTACTCATGATGAAATTCCTTAAGGGAACTTGTAATGTGACTCAAAGGATTATTTCTGGTTCCAGCAAGGATTCTGATTCCGCCGACACGCTGATCGGTTTCTTGGCATGTCTGTGCCTTGACAGAACGGAATCAAAATTACTCGAGAACATATGGTGGTGCTACGATTTCTTCCTTCAGTGCCGTACTCATTGGCTGAGTAACAACGCTCTTGTTGATACCCATGCCGTAAACTAGCGAGCTTTGTTGAACGTCGGCTGTCTCCGTTCTTGGCTTCCGTTTCGTCGACAACGATCACCGTAATTGACGAACCAAAGCACTTCGGGCCACAAAATCATGGGGAAGATTGACATGGGTAGTCATATGCATTTACCCCCTTCTGCTTTGTTCCAAGTGGTTCCTGTGAAGCCACGGCCTTGTGCGAGGCACGTTCCTAACTGTCTTTTATTAAGCGAAGCACTCATTAGCAGCTTTGTCTCTGTGCTTCGTTTTTTCAGACCCATCCTATAGCGCATCCATCGTCATCGCGACCCACCGCACTAACTATGGCATACAACTTTTCAAACGAGATATATTCCATGATCATCGACAACCTCCAGGTCGAGGCCAGTACACTACGAGGATTGTCATTCGTGAACAAGGCATTCGCAGTCGCCTCCCGTTCTTATATATGGCGTCGAGTCATACTTAAGGCATCACCAGGCTCCATGTCCAACCATGTTTCTTCATGTGCCAAATTTTATGAGATCCTTACCGGGGGAGTACTAACCCCTCCGGTGGCGGACCTCGTGCAGGAGTTCTGTATCGTTGACACGGGACTTCCCTCTATGTTATCCACAGATGTACATCTTCCTCTTGTCTTAGACGGCCTCACTGGTATAATTAGGCTCGACCTCTTCAACATGTCTTGGCCTACCCACGATGATCATCCTTTGATCACTTCCATCCGAAATATTCTCCAATCTGCGAGCCTCGAATTCGTTACGATTAGAGCTCAATCACCATCAGGAATACCTACCTTTTTGATAGACGACTGTCTCGCTGTCAAGACCTTACGACTCAAAGGCTCTTATATAGCCGACATTACTCCAAGCGTTTCAATGGTGGAAGACGAAGACGTCGAAATATTTCTACCGCAACCTCGACACATGGTTCTGAATGTCGACCCAGAAGTTGCGGAGGATGTGTGGCCGCGCGTGGATACCTCTTACCTCCAATCGCTCGTCATTCCCCTCCCGGTCTACGAAGATAACGGGCATATAGACGGTCATTCCCTTGAATGTCTTGCATTGAGTTACAGTGGGTACTCAAAGATTCTTCTCAGTGATTTATATTGATTTTCGCTCCGCAGTGGAAGACACCAGAAAATTTTCGAGTCCCTACCCCACTTTCGATTCCTTGGCTAATCTACGGCAGCTTTTTATAGTCTTTCCAACGTGGATGTCATTTTGGCCCAACGGCTTAGCCGATTTGCTTGAGTGGCTCAACCCTCTGATGCAGAATCTTGAGGAAATCCACCTGTATCTGCTCGTCGACCCAGGCGACAGCCTCGTCAACAAGAAAGATCAGGCTTTGCACAAGGACTTCCTAGTTTTAGATGAAAAACTTGCCTGTTTGCAATCGCCAAGGCTAGTTGACATTCATATTGCATTATGCCCGAATTCCGTGCCGGTTACCCGTGTGCGAGGTGTGGAGAGGGTGATGGCAGAGTTGCCGCTTACACGCGCACGTAACATTCTTTCTGTGGACGTCGTCGCGGGTGAGTATTCGGAAGTGGTTACGTATATCTAGTGCTGACGCGAATGACTTCTAGAGTTGCCGTGGGATAGCATGTTTCGAATTTAAAGACAAGTTTTCTTGAAGGTTTCGTTTCCTCTTCCGATCTTGTCTTTCCGATGTTGTTCCTGCTGAAGCGAAGGCGACGTTGTAATGAGTCGATGTATTACCATTTGCATACGCCCGTTTGAATTGTCATGTTTTTGCCTGATTCTTTACCACCAGTGGCGCAACGTTTGTGCCACAAGACCATGAGATTTCAAATTTGTCCGTGGGATCCTAATCAAATTTCGCGAACACCAGCGATCGTTCACGAGGTCCCTTGCTAAAGGTTACACGATGTCGGCTGGATATATCCAGCCCATCTGCGAGGCGCTCTTGATGATCGTGTGCCAGGTCACCTTTGATCAAATCTTGTTCTGTAATCACATGGCACATGGATAACGTTAGATATGCAAATCTCGTGGAGTTGTTTTGCTGATCACTATTTCAAGGACTTGTATGCGAACCTGTATCATATCATGAGACAGCGTTACGTAGGTCTGAGAAGATACAATTTTAGAGTCTCGTCTAAACCCCACTTGTTCACACCCCAAGAAACTCGAATACACGATTGGAACAGGAAAACACTGATCTAGATACGGTTGAGTTTCAATTCGTGATCATACAAACTGGCTCCCTACATTTAAATTCTGAACTTCTGATACCCCTAAGTCGTCATTTTAAGGATCAGCCCAGAATTTAGTGAAAACTTTGGCTTTGGCTTGAGAGAATAGACTAGTAATCTAACACGGTCCACTTGGCGGAAGACCTCAGAAGTTACCAGAGGTACGTATTGCGCCCTCACGACTCAAAGATCATGAATCCAAGGGCGATAGACTTGACTCCAGCGAGGAAACCCTCAGGTTCAGACATATGTCCATGATCCATCCGCTCTCAGGCTCACAACTCGAACATATAGCTTGGTACGTCCATTTGCATTTGGCATATACATACGCTTGTATCTCCGGTATCATGACCCACCTGTCTACCATCTAATGGAAGTCATGGCTTCAAATGTACGCTAGCAATGTTTAAGTTGGTCGAGGATCTTAAGACCATAGGAGTCGACTAGGACAAAGGATATCGCCGCACCGGTACCGATCTCCTTGTAAGGGGGTACCACAGGTACCGATCGTCATTAATATTAAGACCCCTGCTGGGTTTGAAGTTGAAGGACCTGGGTTTCACCCACATGACACACATTTGAGGGTTCCATGACTAGGAATCTTCACGTCGTGGTGACAGAATCCGCGTACTTCAGGATACGACCTGCTGATCAAACTCGTGTGCTTTTCGAGGGAAATTCTCTTCGTCTGCTAGCTCATGCCTGGGATTAGAGGTTAAGCCCAGATCGAGCACGCGGAAAGTGCCGCTGGAGAACCGGTTGCGGAATGGTTCTAAATGCATGTGTTACAAAGTCCTCATTTTGGAAAGGCTGTGGATGCTAAAATCATTGCCGAGGACCCGTGTACTTGAATTTATAACAGCTTAGATTATCGGGTATGTGCGTGGTTATGCCCATTCAAGGCTGAAGGGCTGGCCGTGTTCAGTACATGGGTCTTCAGTTGCAACGGAGAAGCGCTAGCTATGTCGCAGAGACAGACATGGTGTCTAAAGGCATCCCTTTTCGGCTGACCCAGGTGTCTATGTACTTGCTATAGAAAAAGAGGGGCACAGGTCACAGGATCCTTCAGACGCTTCCCGTCCACATGCCATGATCTTTGATGAAGTCTCATGCCCATTCGTAGTTGTTGGTACCTCAAAATCCAAGGATGGTTGACACGAGAGAACCAGTGCAAGATATGCTGAACGGATTGGGATAGTTCCAGATATGGAATCCTCGCACAATGACTCCACATCATTCAGGTGTGATAGAAACTACAAAAAAAGAGATCATTGTAGGATCGATCCAGTAGTTGAGATGCCATGCCAGAAGACCAAACTTTTCAGTCACTAGGAGAGCAAGAGAATCACAGATGGAATATGGGCCGTTTATCGCCTGGATGAACTTCGGGTCCTGTAAGCTTCTCAAGAACCATGACAGGGCAGGTATATTGGTATTGAACGCTGGACATACCTTCCTTTTGGGGAAATAGATTTGTGGGGTATGTCCCTGTCGGTCGTAGAATGCGGTGCCTCGTGTTATGATGGGAAGGCACTTGATCGAGGAAGTCGTTTGCCGAGGACTGGGGTGGCTTAGTAGCTTGGGGCGTAGGACATGCTAGGCCAAACTACTGAAGCTGGGTAAACCTCGACCAGGCTGCATTATGATGGAAGCTGATCCATACAGGCCGAGGCCCGCATATGAATGCCGGTACTATAGACTGAGTCATCGCGAGATATGGTCTCAATTCAACTACGGGAAAACGAATCAGAGAATAACAATTGTATTCCAGGTTGCGATTCCGTGGGTGAGGACATGGGCGTTAGATAGACGCAAGAAAATAGAAAATAGAGAATAGAGTTGTGAAATTATGTACATGGAGTAACGATCGAATTCGTAAGCACGTGGATCTGGAGTTTCCCCTCTTGCAATTATATATAAGACGCCATCCGCCGACGAATTCTCTCTTTTCATCCTCCATCGTCTTTTCCAATCAAGTCTATACAACATGTCTTCTAGCAACACCAATCCATCAGATTTTGTTAAACATTCTGACCCCATTACAATAAACACTTCTGCCCGTCGTGGTCGTTCTGTCTCAGTTTCTTCTGCCTCAACTAACTCGGAGGGCTCCCCACCTGACCCTCGTACTCCAACGTCTGCATCTGCCTCGCAACGTTCCAGCTTTCCATCTTCGGGGACATCACCCATCTTATCATACTTTTTGGCCCAGTCGCCCGCTAAGTCGCCAGCGAACCCAACCCTTCCGTTCAATCGTAAATTTGGCCCACCTCCTGTTTTTGAGGGTAATCTTCTTTGCTATATTCCTCGGTCATTTGACTCAGATTATTTACGACAGAGGATGAGGAGTCTGAAGTCCCCGTAGCTGCGCATGCTCGGCGCGCGAATACTGCTGTCGCAGGTCGATTCTCACAGCCTCATCCCAATCCCATGCCTGATCCTCAGCTCGAGCGAGGTACAGGTCTTTTGCGAAGGCTCTCTCTGAGTAATGGAGCTTTCGCGAAGGTGAGTCTTCTCCTGTTCCTGTCAATTTACCTCCCATTGCGATACTTATCGTGATTCTCAGCCCGCTTCCCATCCTGAAGGCCGCTCCCCCCCTTCTCCACCTCCAAATAGCGCCGTCAGTCCCATTCCTAAGGGCGTTCCTTTTGTGCACAATGCCAGGCCACGGCGTTCTGCTACGATCAACGAAGGCGCAAAGCCCCGTCGGGCACCCTCACCCATGGGGGAACGTATTCTGAAAGGCCACTTCGATGGCTTTAATTAACGCATCACGCTCATCCTATCATCCAAGCCTCTCTTCTTCTTTGACGAATCATTGATAATCACGCCGTTTCGTTCTCAACGCCATATCTGCAATCATACATTATCCCTACAATCTCTGATTCGCGCGAAAGGAGCTACCAGTCGAAGAAGGTCAACATTCATTCTACATCTGTATCACTATGTTGCACATCAAACGCCGAACTTTTGGTCATATAACTCTTACCCTTTTTGTAACTGGTTTCACAAAAGTAAAGAAATTATTCCGCTGACTTTGTCAGCAACCTTGACGCAGTGTTTTCCAGAATCTTCTATACACGAACCGTATTTGTATGTCTGCGCTTCTAGTAGCTCCCCGTTGTCATGTAGTCTGTACAAGTATAATTTATGTGAAAAGTCCTGTTGTAAGGCTATCTTGCCAGTTGTGAAAAAGCAAACGAATTGGTTTTAGGATCTACATAGTGCGTGCACTTAGATTTACCATGGGCATGGGACGCTTTGAGAAGACGATCTTCCGTTTAACTAAAGCTATCATATCCCACTCCACATTGCTAGTGAGGATTTTTTGCTGAGTCTCCTGATCATCGTGAATCGTCATTTCTACATCCTCTTCTCTCTCTTCTTGTCCTATCGTCTCGTTACCCGAAAGGATCGTATTAGACGCGACCCTAGATCGGAGAAGAACCGCAAGTGGCTTGGCCATGTTACTAATTTTTCCTTCTAAAAGATGATGTCCAATGAGTAAGGTAGATTTGTTCTTAGCACGGCGTTCGAAGAAACAGCATTGAGGCAGCAGACCAAGAACCACACGTTAGATATCGCTTAAATTGGGAAGCCCCACGGCGAGAAACAGCTTACCGTGGCGACATCAACCTTGAGTTTACCAACTAGCTTCCCGTCTCGCTCGCTGGGTTGATTAGACTCCGTTTCAAGAGCACCTTGGAGCTCAATGAGTACGACCTCGTCATGCGAGATTTTTGCGAGGCCCGGCGGAAGCTTTGGATTGGAAGACGCCACATCAACATTAATTGGTATGATCATGATGGTTGTGTGGTAAGAGGATAACACGGTAGGTGATGCAGCACAGATGGGCCTGATTATGGAGGATGCAATCAAGGACGCGACGCGTTTATTTGTCCCATATTTACATGACCATCCACCGTGGCAGATAACTTATCCAAGTACGTGATACCGAAGGGTATCATAATCAAGCGTATATCTAACTCAAAGTACATCGTGTACCGAACATGAAAGTAATTAATCTATTCTATCCGCCGCAACCTCCACCGGGACTAAGGAGTCCTTGTCCATCCGGGGGTCGTACACTTGAGGTTGGAAAGTCACCAAATTCCCAGCTAAAACATTCCTGATGGGTTTAGTTGTCAAAGTGCTTCTGAACGTCGCTTGTTGAATTCAAATCTTACCACGCAATCATCCTCTGTTTTGAGCTCGGGAACCTCTCTGCCTATCTCCACGCTTGGAGCCCAAGGTTCAGAAAGTAATTTCTCTACGACGTTGGCAATTCCATGAGTGCGGACGTCTACTGTCCAGGATAAATTTGACACCGTGTCGTAGAAGATTGTTTTACCAAGATGGCACCTACAAATAAGAATGATGTATAAGGCTTGACTTGGACATGCATAGATAGGCTAGAAAGAGACCTTGATTCCATCGCATATCCAGCGAGCGCGCAGGAAGATAACACCCCATTACAAGTTCCCATAGCTATTGGATCGGCGGAATGATAGACATGTGTGATATGGAGTGTAGAGGGCTGAACAGCAAAACATGAGTGCGTGTAGAGAAATTTGGATATAGTGCTAACGGGAGAAGGCAGATGCAGACGACGCGCAGCCATCCGTTCTCCAGGTGATTCAAAAGCGACTACCGGGGCACCGAAAGTTGCACCGAGGAGGCTGGCGAGAGCTCCACCCAAGGAGTGCCCGATGACCCATATATTCGAATTCGGGCTAGAAAAGAAGGTCATACTTACTAAAAAATTCCGTAAAGAATGGCCTACTTACTACATATACGTCAGGTTGTTGTACAGATTCTGCCGGCAGATATAGAAGGGGTATGTTGCAACTGTAACCATACTTCACTTACCGTTCCAATAGGATAAAATAAACTGTCTTCTATCAAAGCTTTGTCCAAGCATTCCATGTCACACTTCCACCCCCCACGATAGCAACCACAAACTGTCGTCCAAGTCCAGTCTATGCGCGCGCAGCAGCAGCTAAACAGAAGATTGTCATTGAGCTTGTCCTTCTTAGAGGTGGGGCCACCACCGCCAAATACACCAGCAGAGGTCCCCTTGATAGACAAGACCACAGTCTCGTTGTCGGGGGTTGCAAACACATGCCCCCGAAAGCCATCCGCGTCCGGTTCCCAGCCAAAGGGGTATCTCTAAGATAATGACGTTCGGTGATGAACCCGAGATGAAGGGCGAGCGTAACTTACATCGTCCCAACTGTCCCCGAGGTCATACCAATCGGGATCGTCGTTAAAGAGGTAGGCGTTGTTAGTCATCTTTGCAAGTTCCAGGAGTGTTCCTCGCCTCTCCACATCCGGTCCAATAATCTCTTCTTCAGTCCATCGTAATCGTAGCTGGCTTTGGCCAGACTGCAACGAACGCGTGCGTGCGTCTGAAAACTCCTGAAAAGATGGCGGCCGAAAAGAGATTACTCTGCGCGGTTGTATTGTATACGAATGCGAATTCGATTCATTAGATTGGACATTTAAAGCTTGCGGTCGAACATCAGAAAATACAACATGAGCAGACCGAGAGACGGCATGGAGGTGTCGCAACTGAAACTGTAGAGTTCGAGGGACGTTATTGACTCTTCCCTCGTCAAGCCCTCTATCGGTGAAGATAGTTGAGAAAAAGACGAGAAGGCTCGTCAGAATAGCTGAGAGCATGAGGCATAACCAACAATGCGTTGTTGACAAGAGCGGATAGAGCGGATGAGCCGAACTCACCACGCAAACATATAGATACGTCACCCGTTGATGAACGATCAAGAGAAAACAAGAAAAACAGCAACGCGCAAACAACATATATTACAGGAGTCGATGGTACTACACAACTATGTACTGGGATATCTCTAAAACTGGAAACGTATTGGTGTCTATAGGAGTGTTCCAAGAATCAAAATATTAGCTAACAATCTTGAATGTACAGCTAAGAAAGCCATGGCCGGCTATGGGATGCGTCTCGCACGCTCACGTAGAAACACTTAGATTCTCCATTGCGAGACCTAGAGGGTCAACAGCAGATACGTTGGCATTAAGCATGGGTGGCTGCGCAGCCGAGCCGAAGAATACTTCGGGACTGGTGCATGCGGCGACAGCACGCCTCATATGAGAAGTCATGAATGTTAGCCCAACCTGATAAGCAGCTAGAAAGAAGTCATGGTCATGAGGGGTCATAAGAGATACGCGGTTCACATACAGTTCATCCATCCGAAGCCTTCGCGAGGAACCATCTTGAAATCAATTCCTTGATTACCATACTCTGCATCCACCAGGTGGGAGAGTTTGACAGCATCAAACTGCGGAGGCAGGTGTCAGTGATATATGGGAAGTCATAGATAGGATGTCAGGAAGATTGTATACCTTCTCGGGCACGACACCATTGAAATCCACAAATGCTGTTGTCATCCTGAAACATTCTCAGAGATCTTCTCATGATAGAAAAAAATGCCCACATGTAGAGGAATCTGTACGCGAGGCGCTGCGCTTCTTCTAGGTATCCATAACGTTCGAGTCCGACCCAAATCATGATCTGATGAGGTGGCCTGCCATGAAAAATCAGTCGACGAACTTGATGGCGGGTGACTGTCCCAAATCCACATACCATGCATAGCTATTAAAAAAGTGATCAAACGGCTACCTACCTGAAAGGGAGAAATAAAACTTACGGATAATCCCATTGACGATTCGGACGCTCCAAGGAAATCTTGCCGCGAGATTCTTCCGTCCCAGAGACAACTCCGCCGAGTGCCTCGAACTTTCTCAGAGACTGGGTCCTATAAGTCCTTGATCAGGTACTTCCATACACTTAGAAAGATTGGAACATACACAAGCTTCCAGCACTGCTCTTCGCTCGCGCATCCGGCCCAGAGCGGCCAAAACGAGGTAACACTCTCGTAGAGGATCTGTTTCTCCTTTACAGTATCATAATCGAAGAATAGATTCTTTCGTTCATTCCAAAGATACTTGTCAATGATTCCTTTCCTAAAATCGGCCCTATCGAACCATTCATCACTCCGTTGAACTCGACTCCTCGAGCTTTCTCTGTGAGGGTTCGCATAGGCTTCCACGGAAGGGGGGAATGGTGCCAGATCAAACTCCTCTTCCATTTCCAGCTCGTCGTCGAAGACCTCCCGAATGGCAGTACCGATGTCGACTTCATATTTATACAACAAAGCTTGCAAGTCGATCGTTCCGAGATTAGCACAGCGTTTTTCGAACCGGTATGTGGTATCATGGCCTGACTCGCGCACAGCACGGTCATGGAGGAAGTATTCATCGAGCTTGGGTTCCTTGATGATGCCGTCGTTATATCTCTCGCTGAACTCGAGGACGGATATTCCGTGTTTGCGGGCATAAGGTTCGAGGATTTGGGTAAAATGAGTCGCCTCAGTCTCTGGAGGAATACCAAGACCATTGGGGCGGTACCGGGAAAGACCGGTCTTCGGGTCGATACGTGGCTCTGCGACCCAGACGGTGTGATACTCCTTGATAGCGGCTTGAATAGCGCGCTTGAGCCACTGACGGTTAGCATCCACGTTCGAGCGATCGAGCTGATTGTAGATCTGAAGAGCCATGTCGGTAAGGAAAGGAGGCTGGGTGCGACAGAGATAATAACTGCGGCTTCCGTTCAGAATTTTGCCGTAATGCTTAATCTCAAAGATGAAATGGTCGACCATGCCCTTGGCCATGGTCACCTGCCCATCGACTAGAAGACCAAGTGCGATGAAGTACGAATCCCAATTGTACAGCTGGAAGCGCAGGCGGGCCCAATCAGTCAAGTTTGACTATCAGCAAACGCGACGAACCTCGTTGAAACGTGCTCCAGGCACGATGAACGGTATACCTTTGAGTGTCTTGCCTCCCTTACCATCGTCAACTTCATTCATTGCCAGAGCCAAAATACCAGGCTTAGAGTTCAAGCTCTTAACAAAGGTGGGGTCATCAGGTTTCTCGGGGAGAACCTGGACATCTAGATTCATATGAGGCTTTTCCCTCGAAACCTTTCTGTAGTACTCAGCCATGGCGGGCTCGCCATGAGGAACGTAGATACGGGGATTCACCCGACCAGTGCGGTTTTTCGGGTCGGCAGTAATGATCTCAAGCCCGTCTCCGTCAATGCGGCGCGTAAGAGAGTGCCAGAAAGAATGCTTGATCATACGTGACAAGCGATCGACTGGGTTTTCTGTCAAACGAGCTTCATCCAGGACGATCCTCTTTCTGTTGTGATCACGAGCCAACGCTAGCTCTTGAAGCAAATTGGACAGCATATATGTGCCCTGCGCAGTCAATGATAAGACCGAAGCCGCAAAATGTGGAGTAGATGTACATACTCGGATGTCAAAGGTTTTGAAACCGTTACTTGTCGCCGTGCCCAACGCCATCATTTTTGGACCAGCATCGGTGACACTGATCTGGAAATCGCCATCGGTGTCTTCTTGCTCGAGAACGACGCGAATGGTTTCCTCGACGTCGATTAGGAAGCGCCTTGGACCAGTGACGCTCTTTTCATCGTGGGATAGACGACGAGGTCGAAGGTGCCAATCTTCCTCAAAGGCGGGGGCTTTCTTCGGCTTATAGCCATGAATATGAGACTACAAGAAAAGTGAGCCAAGTTCAAAAACAAGAAAAAGACATACCGTGCTGTAAGTCCGAGAACGAGTGTATGAGTCACCTCCTGCATAGTAAGTAGCAGCGTCAACGTCAGTTGGTCGTTCTTCAACGAACGTCACTCCAGAGGGATGATTCAAGGCAGGAGCCATTTTGCAAATGTAGTGCTGGTGGGGGTGATTAAACAGAAGGTAAAACCTGGGGATGTCCAAATTTATTCCGCTGACAACTTGATGTCAACTGGAGCGCCAACAGACGTTAACCGGCACGGTTCTACAAACGTGGCCCAAGGTGATATCTCCGTGCAACGGCGGGGTCTTCGGAATTGGGGTACACAAAAGCGATGAGGGGGGGCTGAACAGTCAGTTAGATGGATGCGGATGAATGTTGAGACAGGGTACGATCTCGCTCACCCGAAATATCGGTCAACAGGAAGGCGCTTCAAGGCCTCAAGCTTAAGTTTGCGAAAAACCTATCTGTAGTCACTGTAAGAGACCTTCTTTATATTTTGCCCCAAGTAATCGCAGTCACACAAATCTTATAGCAGCATGCATAACAAGTAATCACAATCTACTGCAAATATTATGCCTAAGCGATTCTTAAATTATTCAATGACAGCATGCATAGTAAACAACATAACTAACGTTACATTCCCTCAGGGAGAGTCTGCTGATTCATATTCAAAATGCGTCTTTCGAATACATAATGGCATTGCTATAGGGGCTGTAACCTCTACTTGCAGCAGATTTCTCACTTCAAGTTTTCTCGACAGCACATACTTGATTTGAGAATATTAATTTATTGAACGCCGGAAGGTTGACAGTCCGTTCAATTGGCGCATCAGGGGTCAAAATGAAGGGTCTCAGGAACGATGCGCTGAAAGCAGATGATAAGGACGTCTATCTGACCCGTCCATTGTCGACGGCACAGGGGACAGAATGTCGGAACGAGGCATCAGAAGTCGGTCAGTCTACCCAGAACGTAAAGTTATCGTTTAGTCTACAATGTATGTGATAGTGATAATCAAGCAGACAAAGAAACTCTGACAAAAAAATACAAATATCGACGTTACTTCTCATACCTACCGTATGTAAGGGATGTGTACGGGCACCTCCAATGACAAGTGCCAAGAGGGAACACGTGATTGTATGCGGCGTTATCGAGGTTCAAGGACGTCGAGCACCGATTCCAAAACAACCTTGGGCTGCAGAATGGTCCTTTGCTCAAGGGCTACTTCATCGTGAGCCTCCGGGGACTCGTTTCCTCGTAAACGTGTGGTGCATCGTAGCCCCAACTCCGTGGTAGCAATGATGGCACCGCGTGAAGCAACGTAATCACCAAAAGCATCAGACATTTTACTTGAATCAAATGATGCATTGGCATTGACAGAAATCACGTCGAAGCATGTGGACAGTATTTCTTCCCTAGTCACTCGTGCTAGTCGTGTCACAGAGTTGGCTATACGTCTGACTTGGTCGCCGAAACGGAGTCTGAGACCGTCTTTAGACGATGTTGCCCCGTTTTCATAGCTGAGACAGCCAGCGACAGTGAAAATGTCCGATGACCATCGGAAAATGGTATCAGACAGGTCTTTGATCGAAGATTCAGCTATGTGAGGGTGTATGGTGTGCACATGTCGATGGGTGAGTGCTCGCCATTTAGACGCCGTTGGCTGAGCCTCTACAGTAAACGGTCAGCGATGATTGTGAGGGGAACTACGCGAACGTACCTGCCAGAGCTATATGAGAATAAATTTGAGATATGACTGTATCCGATTTGGAAGGCAGACCCATGCAGAAGGATGACAATGCGCGGGCGATACATGTGACCACGCATCCCTGTAACGCAAGCTGAACCAGAATGGGATCTTGTGAATGATCCCTATTGGACAGGATTCGGGCAAGGTTGGGACCAAGGCGAGACGAGGTATCGTGCATGGCCTGTACAGATCTCGCTGAAGAAGAACGAGAGTCCTTGACGAAACTGCAAAGTTCTGTTGCGGAGGCTGCAAATTGCAGAATCTCAGAGTTGATATCGTGAACAGCCTGAAGGACTTGTGCCCCAGACCAGCTATCCGACCTGGTCATATATAATTCAGCACTGCGAATTCGTGCGCGCTCTTCCTCCGAACCCGCGATAATAAGCGCCCGGTCCTGTTCTGTCGGTGTAGAACTTCCATTCCTTAGTGGGCTCGCTGTCCTTCGCATGTCCAGCGAACTGTGCCTTACTAGGTCTCTAGGTGGGGAAGAAGTGTTTGTCTTAGGCCCAAGGTCGCTGCGCCGGCGTCCAGCGACCATACGATCTTTTTCTTTCTCGCGCCTGGTTTTCTCTAGTTCGGTGTCCCTAGCCCTTAGTATCTCCCTCGTCTCTCTCAACGTTTTCTCGAGCATTTGACACCGCTCCTCTAGTCTAGCAACTTCCACTTGAGACTTTGCCAGCTCACGTTTGGTGGCGTCGAATTCACGTCGCATGGAGAAGGGAGTCAGACCTGATAGGGAACTTGTCGGTGATTGACACGCGGCATCCAATCTTTCATGCAACGGAGTGGACTCTCGGGATCTGGACTCAGGAACGTCAGATCTTGTGAAAGAGGGTGAACTCGAGGCAGAAGATTCGGAAGGTTGAGCTACAGGAGACCAAGTAGGACTATGGGATAATATGAACTCTGTAGCGTTGTCGTATAGATTTCTGATGTTCAAGTTAGCGATGGAGAGCATGTCGAGAAACGACAAGACCAAACACCGCGATAATCGCGCCGATTCGGTGTCTCTTTTGAGCCACAAGTCCTGTGGTATTTCAATTTTATTTGATGAAGATAGGTCAAATGACGTGGCGTCTCGAGAACGTGGCCACTAGAAAAGCCGAGAAAGCCGAAAATGAACGTGTTGATATCGTGGGCGAACCAAGGGTCTGGTGGGCAGCTGCGGCACGCTGACACTCAGGGTGGAGCACTGGCTGTGAACGTGAAAATAGAAAAAAAAAAGAGGATAGAGGTCAACCACGCGGAGGGCACGTTGCCAGCGTGGTAGCCGGAAATTGGGATATGAATGGTCGCGTACCAATTAAGCACTGGTCCTTCTCTTGTATACTTATTACGCGTTTGTGGCCTGTGGCTTTGGCCACCACATAGCCCTTGTGAATGGTCAACATGAAGTCCGCAACTGAGAACCGGAAACCCTACAGTGGGCTCACACGGTCACTCGTCATCGCGATCGATGTCGGCACCACTTTCAGCGGTGTAAGCTCATTCTTCATAATTCAAACCGCTGGTTACTTATTGTACCAGGTATCCTACGCAATCCTTGAACCAGGCGAAATTCCAAAGATCCATGGAGTCACTAGGTCAGTCTTACTCAGACCAGAGAACAAGTTCCTTCATTCAGACCTTTATTATTGCAGATTTCCTGGGCAAGAGCATGTTGCTGGCAATTCAAAGATCCCTTCTATCATATATTATGATAAACTTGGCAGGATAATGGCTGCTGGTGCGGAGGCAGATACATCCTCTGTACTCGCTCAGGCGGAAGACGAGGGCTGGATCAAGACCGACCTGTACGAGACTACATCTTCGTTGTCGCTCTCTCGTTTCATTAAATCTGTTAGATTCAAATTACGGCTACGACCACGAACGATGCAGCTGAACATGAACGGGATGCGCCTAGGTCCTCTTCCCCGGAAAAAGACTGCTGTACATGTATTTGGGGATTTTTTGGCATATCTATATCGATGTACCCGCGACTTTATCACGGATACCCACGGTAATGGCGCGCAGCTTTGGAATGCTGTCGAAAATAATATTCAATTCGTTCTCTCGCATCCTAATGGCTGGGAAGGCCCTCAACAAAGCAAGATGCGCAGAAGTGCCGTGTATGGCGGTTTGATACCAGAGACGAATGAAGGGAAGGCGAGGATAAGATTTGTGACAGAGGGTGAAGCTAGTCTTCATGCTTGTGTCCTGAACGGCCTTGCAGACGACGTTCTATCGGTACGGGCTTTGATCATCTTTTCAAAAACCTGTGGTCTAATTGCTTGTAGAACCCCTCAAAACACGGTTTCCTAATAGCTGATGCAGGTGGAGGCACACTTGATATCAGTGCATACGCTATTCGCGGGACAGCCCCGCTTGTAATGGAGGAGATTGCTCCTCCGGACTGTACGTATTCAATTGCGATTCGAACGGGCTCGAGCTTATTTTATACAGGTATTTTTGCTGGATCTGTATTTGTTAGTCGACGAGCTAGAGAATTTTTGGAGGGTAAATGATCTTCTATCAAACGTAAACTCATTTAATGCTGTTGCTTTCCAGAAAAACTCAGGGATTCCAAATACGGAACACCTGCAGCCTTGGACCATATTACTCAACGATTTGACGAAACTACTAAACGACTTTTCCGTGACCGCAAGGACCTGCAATTCATACCTTTTGGATCACCACTTGATAAAGATCTGGCAGTTGGTATCCGAGGAGGGCAACTTAAATTGACTGGGTAATTCTTTCGCGAAATCCAGCGACCCAAACTTATCTTTGATTTTTCTAGAAATGAGGGTTCGTAAATACTCTTAGACCCCTAAGATTGTATATTTACAGCTCTTACTGTAGTTGCGAACCTCTTCGAGCCTTCTGTAGATGGTAAGCGCGAAGCTATAGGTGTACATAACTCATCGGCGGTCTTGATACTAAATTTCAGCCGCTGTAACTGCTATCAAGAAGCAAATAGAGGCATCAAACGGCATTATCAGGGTGAGTCACCCATCTATCTCCGTCATCCAGACCTGACGATGAGCTCTCTAGTCCGTCTTCCTAGTAGGAGGATACGCCGCATCACCGTGGTTGTTTAGGTAAGTTGTGTTGGTGTATAGTAGTTCACCACGATCTTATGCCTTCTCAAGCCAGTTACAGGAGCGACTGGCACCCTTCAACGTCACAGTCAGTAGGCCTGACACTCAGACGTGTGTATCCTGGTAGCACTGCCGATTTTTCGGTCTGATTATCCTTTCTAGATCTAAGGCAGTTGCAGATGGCGCAGTTGGTTTCTATTGTGATCACCACGTTTCCGCTCGCATGTCCAAATTCATGTATGGCGTCGAGTTTCTCAGAGAATTGGATCCGTCAAATCCCGACCATGTTGCGCGGAAGGAAAGACTTTGCGAGTTACCGTCAGGCCCTAAACTTTTGCCGGATGCATTTGATTGTATATTGAACCGAGTACGTACTCTCGCTATCTTTTTGGGCATCAGCCTCTGACAAGATCTCTCAGGGCGTTAAAGTCAAAGAATCAACAGTCTTCACGAGAAAGTATTGCACCGAACTCACGAGCCTTTCCATGCTTTCTGTGTTTGAGGTTGAGATCTGGTGTTATAGAGGAGGAAATGTAATTCCGAAGTGGATTGACAGGCAGGCTGGTGAGCAGGGCAATCTGATCATGCTCTTATCACAGGCTGAACTTCATTATAGACGATTTCTCCACTTTATGTGTTGTTCGTGCAGATCTGTCACCTCTCAGTGGAAGCGCAGAGCCGAAAGCTGGAACAAACGGCAAGACGTACTGGACTATCGTGTTTTCTGTCGAAATTCACTTTGGTTTAACCGAATTCAGAGCTCGTATCAAATGGGTTGACGATGTAAGAATCTTCTTCACTCTGACTTGAACCATGAATGATGTTCATAAATTTATCAGGGCAAGACGAAATAGTAAGTCTTCCAACCAAGTATCTTTGATCTGCATTGCTAAATGTCGTGCATAGCGGACCAGCGTCAATCATATACAATGAACGTGGACACCGTGCTGAAGAAGAGGAACCTGACGCCTATCCTGAAGATGACGTTAATAATTCTTCTCCGCGCAATGATAGACTCCGTTCAGAGCCTGTATCTCGAGCACGTACCCCAATCGAACCATTCTACCATCCAGCAGGTAGTGAAATCAGAGGGTTCGATCATCATCCTGCAGCGCAACCTCCGACAGACGTCGCTTCTATACATCGCACTCCGTCGTCGTTTAAAGGAAACGTTTCGCCCTCACTTACCGCAGCTGTGGACTTATCTCGGGACTTGCAGCTCAGCGTTGAACCCGAGAAGCCTTCAGAACCAGTAGTCCCACGTGAGCGCACGCCATCTTTGGTGCCAAGTCCTCTGGCATCTTCCAATCCTGTTGCCTCGCCAGACCTATCGCGTAGTCTTGAACCTGAGGCGGTGGTGGAGACCACGAGCCCACGGGACAAGAAGGGTAAAGGGAAGAAAAAGACCCCGGTGACAACACCCAAGAGCGAAAAGATCGAAGAGACATTACCGCCTGTTGTTGAGTCTTCTCCTCCAGCCAAGACTCCAGTGGCAACACCCAAGGTCGAGGAAACCGTGATACCAGCCGTTACACCTACACCGAAGACGCCCCAAGTGATTCCATCATCTTCGCTCTGGACGACGGATCCTGTGACCCTGTCGGACTCGGCTTCTACCAGCTTGTGGGGTCCTATGTCTCCGGCAAAGGACAAGTTGGAAGGAACATCTAAAGTAGAAGAAGTTCCTATCGCTGCCGAGTCGTCCAAGCGCTCTAGCCTTGGCTGGGGTTCCACCGCGCCCTCTGCGAAGGGGAAGACCACTGAGTTACCTGACGATCCCGCTGGATCCAAGACATCTCCTATAATAGTTGCGGGTACTTCGCCACCCACGGCATCGGAACCAGTCGTCGTGGCTGAAGCAGTTGCACCTGCTGCACCTGCAATTCCATCTCCTCCCTTGACCGGTAAAGCAGGGAGAAAGGGTAAGAAGAAGGGGATATCGGCGGCTACAACCCCAGTGGCTCGAAGTATTGAGCCTTCGCCAGTCCAGGCCGCAGACCCTCAGCCCGCTCCAGCTGTCGACAGTCCCCCTGCGCCAGAAACTGCTAACGAGACTAAATATGAGCCTGCCCCTCCGTCCGCAGTCGAGGAGCCTGCTGCCGCTACGGACAAGCCATCATCAATCAATCTTACGCCTATCGGTCTTCCTGAGGTCACGCTCACGACAAAAACACCTGAGCCTGTACCTCTCGCCATTTCCGACGAGGTCCAGGATTCCACTTCCTCACTCTTTGGCTCCAATGCATGGGCCTCGTCAACCTCTGATACCTGGGGTACATCTGATAAACCGAAAACGCCCAAGTCGCGCCCCAAAACGCCGGTGGCTGAGCCTACCGACACCGAAGAGATCTCTATAACGACTCCGACTACTGTCTCTCTCGAGACTAAACCCGTGCCGGTTTGGGGTGCAGTGGCGAAAACTCCGTCTGCAGATTCGAACAAGTCAGGAGGCCCTGGGTGGGGTGCTTCAGCGACCAAAAAAAGTGGATGGGGCGCGACGCCAATTTCTACAACCCCCACCTGGGGTTCCACCTTCGGCTCCGCTGCCAAATCACCGTCTATCAAGTCCGCTTTGGGTAGCAAGATCAATACACCCATTACTACGAAAGTCCCCAGTTCGCCGTGGGGCGCGAAACCTTCAACTCCTGTAGAGAAGGAGGAACCAAAAGAAGAGTCCAAGGAGGAACCCAAGGAAGAACCCAAGGAAGAACCCAAGGAAGAACCCAAGGAAGAACCCAAACAGGAGTCGAAGGAGGAGTCTCAGGAACCTCAGCCTGCGGTTGATGCTGCTCCTGCAGACACGACGAAGTCTGAGACTCCTGCGGCCGAGGTGACGACGACAGACGACAAGGTCCCTACATCGGAGCCTTCTGGTACAGACCCCCAAGCAGAGGCTACTACGACCGCAGAAACAGAGACAGCGAAGGTCCCAAGTCCCAAACCCAATGAAGCGGAGCTGAAAGATGACGCCTTGCAGGCCGCCCAAGACAAACAGCCCACACCTCATCCATCACCGAAACCGGTAGAAACTCCGTTGGATCCGACTGCAGATGCAGCAGCTTCGCCTGAAGCTGTCACTCCAGGTGCAGAAGAGAACGAAGAGAAAAAGGAGGAAAAGGAGGAAGAAGAGAAGCCAAAACCCAGTGGCGGTGAAGGAGGAAAGAAAGGTGGTGGAGGAGGAGCAAAGAAGAAGAAGAAGAAGAAGTAGAGAGGCTTGCTCTTATTTCTTTTTTTTGCATTTTTTTTGACTTAACTCACTTATATGACGTTACAATCTGAGCGAGGACGTTTTAGAATAGTACCCACGTATTTTTTCAGTCATCTAAGATGTTTAACCATGCTAAGTCGATCATTTCTAACGCTTTTCTCGATTACCCAGTCCATTAATCACCGCATTTGAACTTGCGATGCTCGCATTAACAACAGATACCAGGTCATCGTAAAAACGGGCATGACTGCAGCCTGGGACTACTGTGCGATTGAACTGGTGACGATCCCTCCTAAACACACACGCGACGGAATCCGACCATCTTCGTCCTCATTCGGCTCATAAATAATATAC